>CADEHL010001343.1:370443-389951 GCA_902827135.1 Harpagifer antarcticus
ACGCACTCGTTGACGCACTGGCACACGTTGACCAACGGAGCACCGCGTTCTCCCATCTTCCCGAGCAGAAGACCTGAGGCAACACAGCACATTTAGTATCATTGTCTTACAATTAAACCCTAAAAAGGGTTTATGACAACATCATTAATGGTTTATAAATAATTAACCAATGCTTTATAGATCAGATAAATTACCAACTTTGGCTGGTTATCTTGTCGACAATCGAAAATGTAAGTTAGTCCTTAACTGAACATCTTTGCAGCACTGAACTGACTTAAGTATTAATATGTTTTGGTTACTTTAAACTTACTTCCAGATTAAGATTTGACATTAAATAATAAATACATTGACTGCTTTATACTTATTCTCCTATAGTTTTTAGTGAGAAATTGTGTACCTTTTTATTTCACTTCATTAACCAAACAGCTGATATCACTTTCCATTTCAAGATTAAATGTGAAATAACAAAAAAACGGGTGCCCAAAAAAATATAAGTGTCCGATATTTCACAGAAATAGTATTTCGATTAGAAAATAAAGTCAAACTAAACAGGTCGTACAGCAGCACTAACCCTCTTCCTCCGAAA
The DNA here is from genome assembly GCA_902827135.1 of Harpagifer antarcticus. Taxonomy (NCBI): domain Eukaryota; kingdom Metazoa; phylum Chordata; class Actinopteri; order Perciformes; family Harpagiferidae; genus Harpagifer; species Harpagifer antarcticus. Next base: position 371,030 of record CADEHL010001343.1, read on the forward strand.
AGGACTGCACAACCAATGTATATAAAGTTATTTAAACTTCAACTTCCCAGACCACATTAGCAAAAGGCTACTGAGATAGCATCTGGAAAAATATTATTATATAGGGCAAGGCAAGGCAAGGCAAGGCAAGGCAAGGCAAGGCAAGGCAAGGCAAGGCAAGGCAAGGCAAGGCAAGGCAAGGCAAGGCAAGGCAAGGCAAGGCAAGGCAAGGCAAGGCAAGGCAAGGCAAGGCAAGTTTATTTATATAGCACTTTTCAACACAAGGCAATTCAAAGTGCTTTACAAAAAATGAAAGACATTAAGAAAATGGAATTTAAAATCAGTCATTAAAAAGAAAAGCCAATAAAAGAAACATTAAAAGATAAACATTAAAAGAAAAAATACATGGATAAAAGTTACAGTGCAGTCTAAGATATGAATAGTTCAATTAAAAGCAGTGACAAAAAGAAAAGTCTTTAGTCTGGATTTAAAAGTAGTCAGAGTTGCAGCGGACCTGCAGGTTTCTGGGAGTTTGTTCCAGATATTTGGAGCATAATAACTGAACGCTGCTTCTCCATGTTTAGTTCTGACTCTGGGGACAGAAAGCTGACCAGTCCCTGAAGACCTGAGAGATCTGGATGGTTCATAATTTAGCAGTAGATCAGAAATGTATTTTGGGCCTAAACCATTCAAGGCTTTATAAACCAGCAGCAGTATTTTGAAATCTATTCTTTGACACACAGGAAGCCAGTGTAAAGACTTCAGAACAGGAGTGATGTGATCCACTTTCTTAGTGTTAGTGAGGACTCGAGCAGCAGCGTTCTGAATTAGCTGCAGCTTTCTAATAGATTTTTTAGTGAGACCTGTGAAGACACCATTGCAGTAGTCGAGTCTACTGAAGATAAAAGCATGGACAAGTTTTTCCAAATCCTGCTGTGACATTAGTCTTTTAATCCTAGATATGTTCTTTAGGTGATAGTAGGCTGATTTAGTAACTGTTTTAATGTAACTGTTAAAGGGGCCATTTGTCTGCATTATTAGTACATTTATTTATGAAACTCTCAGTACATTTTTCCAATATTACCTCTGTGCGTGTACTCTTTAAACCTTGGCAAGGGTACAAATATAATAAGCCTGTTTCCATCCAAATGAAAGAGCTAAATGTGTCGTAAACCACAGCCAAAGGGGTTTTCAAATCCTAACCAAAAGTTGCAATTGCTTATATTGTACTGAATGCAATAATGACTCATAACCAGGGGCGGACTGGCCATCAGGACGTGAATCATCATTGAAGCCATTCCTTACATTTTATAAACTCTTTAAAGAGCTTGACCTAAAAAAAAAACAGTACCATTGTGATTTTACTTAAATAAATCAGGTTTTTGAGATGTTTTCTGTGGTATTCTCAGCTGTGTGATTGTCTTACCCATGGTGGCGGAGAAGATGACGATCCCCAGCACGTTCATGCCCTTGCTTGTACTCGGGACGATTTTGTACTTGAGGTCTGGCGCAGGCGTGATCTCCAGAAAGACCGGGTGTCCGAGTTGAGGGTTGTGGTAGTCGGGCATGACATACACAAAGTTGGCCTGAGATTCTTTGACATCCGAGTTCTGTACAATAGGTACCAGGTCCGTTCGGTACTGGAGTTTGGATGAAACAACCACAGAGGATTGTTAACATGTGACATTGACGTTAAAGTACAACTCAAAATGTATCTTGTCCTCCACTCACCTGCTGAAAAGTGGCTTCAACGAGATTTGACGGGATCATGTTTCTATAAAAGATAATATACAGACAAATATATCACGTCATGTCTGTATTGGAATATTGATGTTGAATATCTATGATTGAGATATCACCACAGCAAAGGTTAGGAATTAGTTGTAAAGAGCTTGACCTAAAAAAAGTGTATCCATTTCAAATGAATAGCGATTCATTTGAAATGGATACAGGAAGTGTTTGACTTACTAAAACAAGGAGGCTTCATTCAAATAATTACCAAATATACTAAGACATTTGAAATAACCTTTGAGACTCAGAGACCGTTTCCTTCCACAGGCCATACGAATGTTAAACACCTGCACTTTTGAAAGAACATCCATAACATTCAACTGGTTGTAACTTATATATATATATATATATATATATCAATATTCCAATTACTTGTATATAGACTATTCTGCACTATTTCTATTATATTCTATTTTATTTTATTTACTTGCACTATTATCTGTGTTGCACTGTTGGAGGAGCCTGTGACCTAAGCATAACTACACTGTAGCTATGTACATATGACTAGTAAAAGCCTTGAATCTTGAATCTTAAACCTTGTAAATCTGACCTTTCTTTCTACATGGATCATTTTATTTACACAACACAAAAGCCTTCACGTGGTGTAAGGTACATGGGGACAGCATCCTGAGCAGTATGTATTAAAACAGCATACGTCAATGACACTGAACCCAGGAAGAAAGCTCGTCAAAGACGTAACAGGACTGAAACGTACACCTGACCTTTGGCTTACAGCATCAGATACACACCAGCCACAGCTCACTAATAATACTCAGGTTTAAGAAGGAGGTATTAGTCGACCTTTGACTTGAATGGACATGCAGTAAGCCTGAGGACACACGCCAGACTGAAGTCTCTGTCTTACACAGCGTAACACGGCACAAGGACCTTCTGCGAAAGTGCTGGATTAACAGATAAACACAATTAAGTGTCTCCCTATTCTTAGCCGACCTGCCTCGTAAGAGTTACACTGCACTTGTGTCACAAGGACATTGTTCTTCCTTCTTTATCAATTGATTGTCGAGAAGTCTCCCCATTTTCACAAAAAGGTCTAGATTCAGATAGTGATTGCTGTAATCAATTGTTATAATTTATTTCTAATTTGCTTCTATTTTATTTGTTTTCATTTAAACGTAATGTCCCAATAAACCACATTTTTAGATAGATATTATCGATATTATATGGATTAGGTTAGATATTTCGGGACCATTTCATGATTTCTGGCGTCACATTGTTTTGTTGCGAGTGCTTTATTTTACGCTACCATGATTCGAAACTGATCCTTTTATATTTTGCGATTAGGGAGCTTCCTGTTCGTGAGGAAGCGAAGGGTCAGAACTGGGTCTGTATTGGATTTAATTGGTCTGTACTGGTTTCGCAAATCCTCATCCTAGAAGACAAAACTAACAAGATGTAGAAAATCTGGATTTTCCTGTAAAGCCCCTTACCAAGAGGGGGATTATGTCCGTCTAATGCAGTGGTTCTCAAAGTGGGGGGCGCCGAGGCATGACAGGGGGGGCACGAGAGACCAGGAGGAAAAATGGTTATTTAAAAAATTATTGAAAAAATGATTGATTCGAAAATAATATGATACAGTACTATTACGTCTGGGTCTCTGTGTTTCATTAAAGCTCGGCTCTGTGTGTGTGTGGAACGAGCCATTTTGTGTGCGCGAGCGAGAGAGAGAGAGAGCGGACCGGTACCGGAGATCGTTGTTGTTAGCTTCTGGTGCTAGCGAGCTACGCTAACGGATATAAGGAGTTGTTTCAACAACAAGGTGGAGGAGAGTCCTCTCCTGTCAGACTGAGAGACTCAGTGAGCTAAAGGACTCTCAGTGTTATCTCAGTGGGTCTCAAACATTTTGGTCACCATTAATGTAAACAATTATTTCCGAGGCACATGTTTATATGATCATTATAGTTATAAAAAAATAAGAGAATAAATTAAAAACAGGTATGAAATACTATATGACATTAAAAAAAGAATAAAGTTTAAAAGGGAGTGATTTGTAAAATATCCATAAATAAAAAGTAAATCTGTTTCCAGGTCTGTTTCAAATGGGTGCTGAGAGATGTATCCATAGATCTCTTCATTTTGTACCAGATTGATGCATTTAACTTAAATATTTATAAATCTTCCCGGGGTAGCTTGCCCCCGGACCCCCCTATGTGAGGTCCACACACCACGTATAAAAATAGCACTTTACCCCTGCTTACACCTATATGCCGTGAGCTGATTATCGAGCCTTCATTGTAACTGTCGCGGGTACACTGTGTATATGCGTGGGGATTGTTGCAGTAGAAAATTCCACTGTAGCGCCCGGTACATTAATGGGAAACCCTAAATGTTTGAGCACCCTCTATGAAACGTCAAGCTACTCCACAGCACCCCCAAAAGAAATCTCTGGCGCCGCCACTGAGCCTATTTGTGTTGGGGGGGCCCGACTTTTTTTTTTCTCCAAAGGGGGGGCCTGACAGAAAAAGTTTGAGAACCACTGGCCTAATGGATGAAGTGAAGGTGGGCAATAGGTTTCCAGCCTTCACATCTTCTCCAAAAATAGCAGAGACCCCAAGTATGTCACTCTGTTCTCTATGTTTCGGAAATCAGCTTAGGAACACGCAACAAATGGGAGGAAATATTTTTGACAGATTGCTGCACAGTCCTACAATCTGCTCTCATTAAATGCTAACGAGGAAGAACATATTCGAAGAGACGTTCTTACGTTTTTAGCCACGCTAGCAGCCGGTTAGTCTTTAGGGTCTCTAATGTGGACCAGACTGAGATACCTCAACACCTATTTGATGGATTGCCATAAGTATTGTACACATATTCATAGTGCTAACAGGATGACTTTTAATTCTTTTTGCACCAAAGTTTATGTAGAGATTGTTTATTTTTCCACTGTTACCTTGTCATTGTGAGCACGTTAGCATGCTGGCGTTAGCATTCAGCTCATAACATTTGATGTGTCTAAATACAGCCTCACAGATTTCCTCACATGCCTGTAAAATGTTGTTCCTAATAGAGGAGCCATATTAAATCATGTCAGAGGTCAGGTACAGAGCAGCATGTAGAGCGGGTAGGGAATCGTGGATTAAAGGCAGATCAATGTTTTCGAATGACAGCATTTCCAGCACAATGTTCACTTGGTCAAAAAGAGAGATTATGTCTTTAAATCTTTACCTGATGAGGTCCAGCAGAGCATCAGCAGAGGTCATAACAGGCCCTGAATGTGAATGGTGGCCATCTTTCTCTGTGCCCGTGCCCGGGTGAATGACGAGGACCAGCACGATGCCGACGATGACGGCGATGAAGGTCGTCCACAGGTAGTAGGTGATGGTCAGGAAACCCAGCCGACCGCTGGCCTTGGTGTCCATGGCTGACAGGCCGGACATAAGACTGGGTAGTGAAACAGAATGTCTCTTATTAACATAAAACTGTGAAGCACTTATTTCTCTTAAAGGTCCTCTATTGGACTGTTTTTCATCAGTATATTATAGGTCTCAGATATATACAATTAGGGTGGTTCTTAAAATTGAAAGTCGGAAAGTCTAAGCTCAACCCCCAGAATTAATTCTATTAGTCAAGAAAACTCTCCTGGTGAATTGTTGTCCTCAATCTGACAACATTAACCCCTCCTTCAGGGGTTAATGTTGTCAGATTGAGGAAAACAATTCACCAGGAGAGTTTTCTTGACTATCATAAAAAAATATGAGCAGCTCATTTTCAGACAGGTTTTTATATAAATGGATCAGGACAAAAAGAGAGAGAATCTTTTTTCCTGAAACTTTCAGAGTCTCTTTCCACAGAGGGGACACGTGTTGATGTATAAGAGACATGAAGAAGAGAATTTTGCATAATAAGTGACCTTTAACTCAATTTAAAACTATGAATGTATGAGTTGGATGTATTTAGTTTGTCTTCAGTATTTCAAAAACAGTGAATGGATGAGTGTGTTTGGTTGGAGGGTCACAAAGGTTTGATTTGTATATCTCAAGGTGGTCAATGTATGTAAGTGTGGTTCTTGTTGATGCGCGAGATCAACCAAAACACTGGTAAAAATGTAATGAGTCTTGAAACTTGATATTGTGCATATTTTCTTAAGGTACAATGAGTAGCATTTCTCTAAAAAGCTATAATAAATAATCCCTCTCTATCATCACTTATCACCTACTAGAAGTGAGTGGCAGAGTCGGCAGTGAACCTGTGTCTTTTTATGTTGTATTCGGACGTTTCTTGGCGCCAACCTCGATAAAAAAGCAACACTGATTTCACCTGGTGAACCCTTATTTAGTCGGAGAAAAGGGGCCAACTGTGTTGTTAATCATTTTCTACAACTCAAAGACGCTTTACAGTATGAGGGAGGGGAGACAAACAAGGACAGGCAACAAAATAAAATAAACAGAAAAGGCAGTCAAGAGGAAGTTGATTGAGAGGGGGGAGGGGGGCTTATGGGTAGACAGAGTTGAAGAGATGGGTTTTGAGGCGGGACTGAAAGACTGTGCTCTATGCTAATAGTGCATATTCTTATTTTGCAGAATTATGCTTTAATGATACTCGTTGTTTTTGTTTAACATGGTTTCGCTTTTTAGGTTCAGCTTAGATGTAGACATTTTAAGATTGTGGATTTCTCATGTTAAAACTAATGTTATTTATTTGAATTGAACAGAGATCTTTTCCAGTTATACTTTTTTTCTTAAAGAACAGAACTACAGGTACAAACATTAATATTCCAATTATTATTAAACAAAACAATACATACAATAAAGTGTAGATATAACCTGAGCGTTTCTGTTTAGAACATTTCAAAAATATTACTTATGGAAAGTGGTATTCTACAGATGCAATAATAAAAAGAGTGTTTTGCCGTTATAATACATTTTCACAATTGGTTAGACAAGTTTAACGTACCACCTTTAATGCACTGCAGCTGTTTGTAGTCATATTTGACCTGAGTGAGGACTTACACACAGGGGAGGACTTTTCTTACCTGGAGGTGATGAGCGGCAGAATCAACATCTTTAACATCCTCATCAGGAGTTCTCCGGGGAAGGAAAAGTAGATCTTAGCCTGTGTGAGAGAGAAACACCTGTAGCAAACCACATTTCTAAAACAGCAAGGACCATATAACTTTAATTTACATTGAAATCAATCACCGGAGTTTAACTCATATGTTAAGATCTGTTCAAAGACTCAATAATGGTTCAATAATATACCTAATAACATGCTTAGAAATCTCAGAGCAGCTGTTCCTTTGTTACAATTTGTTGTGTATGTTTCACATATTTGTCTTTTGCTCAGAATAATTCAATGCTGTGTGTTTTGCCAGCTCCCACAGTGACAGTGACGAGCAGACTGGACACTAATTATTCATGTCTTCGCCAAAACACATAAGCTTTTAGATCAGCTTACATAACACAATGTTCCGATCACATGTAGCTTTGAAACAGACATTTAAACATTTCTACATGATCTGATGAGAGAAATGAAATCATAAATAGAAAACATTCTTTAAAACTGCATGACTGTTTTTTGAGGCCATTAGTAAAAACTAGAGAATGCAATTCCTGAAGAAATTGCTAGTGGGAATGCTTTATGCTGAAAAGCTGACGCTGAACTGCTATGCTGAAATGTAATGTGTAAGAAGAAAGTGAAGAATTTAGATTGAAATGATATATGAACTCTGGGGGCTTGAATGTGTGATGAGAGAAGAAAAGAAAGTAAAAGGACTTGGAAAAGCAGCAGAATATTTGAACTGCAAACTATTGAACTAACTTGATGGCGAATGATCTGTCGCCATGGCAATGGTATTTGATGACACCCCATAATACGCTTAGATATGTTGATGCCTGCATCGTTACTAGGGTTGCAAAATTCCGGGAATTTTCAAAGAAGGAAACTTTCCATGGGAATTAACGGGAATAAACTGGACATTTTCTAATTTGAAGCTTGGCTCTTCAGAGGGAACTTAAATATAGTTGGGGAAAGTGTATTTTAGCATAATCTTGACTAAAACAAACAGATGCCATTCAAGTACACTTGAATATCCATGCCATAGCACACTGCTTACTGCATGGCTTTGAGACCACACGAAGGTTCGCAACAGGCTCACAAATGTGAGAGTGGAACAACTGGTTGGCATTCGGGCAAACCCTCTTTGAGCCTGACACAGAGCCATCCTCAACAAGGCTGGACAGTGACACTAAAGAGGAAGACTCAGAGTTGGATGTTGATGAGGCCCAAGAAGAGCCCATTGACTGAAAGGGTTTAGCAAAAATGCAGAGGATCGCTTGAAGGAAGATTGCATGTTTAATGGGACTTTTTGGAGGGAGAAGGGCTCTTTTCATTTAACATTTTCAATGGGACTTTGTGGGGATTTTTGGATGGGTGGTGCATTTTTGTTCATTTTTTAATGAGTGGAGTTGGGGGGGATGAGTAATATTTAACTCAACATTCCTGTTTTCGTTCTTCAATGAAACAAATAATTGTTCAATAAAATAATTAAAACTTGTTCTGTTCTACTTAAAAAATAAAAAAAAAATCTGTTGAAATTCCCCAGCTTAACTTCCCATGGAAACTTTCCCGAAATGTACCGGAAATGTTCCGCCCCTTTGCAACCCTAATCGTTACCAAACCTGTGAAGTTTTGGGCTGTTTGGAGTATTTTCACTGAAGTTATGAGAAAACCGTGTTTCATGGCGAGCATTGTGTTGCCATGGCAACATTTGAAGAAATCTCAACTGTCCCGTAGATGTCTTCACGGCTGGACTGTTAGCACACATGTGAAGTTTTAGCACTTTTTGACCATTTTCATAGGAGTTATATCGTGTTTTATTGCAAGGGCAAGGGAAGTTTTTCCATGGCAACAGCTTTTGAGGAAAACTCACTAATGGCACGTAGACATGTTGAGGGCTGGACCATTAACTGTCATCTGAAGTCTGGTGGTGTTTTGACCATTTTCATATCAGTTACGACGACATCGTGTTTTTGGCGAGGGATACGTTTCCATGGAAACAGCCTATGGTGAGATCTCAGATTTGGCGTAGAGCTGTTGAGGCATGGCCCGGTGATATACAAGCGAAGTTTTGGGGGCGATCGGACAGTGTCCATTGGAGTTACAGCGACATTTTGTTTTATGGCGAGGGATGCTTTTCCATGGAAACGGCATATGACGACACCCCATAATTGACGTAGAGCTGTTGAGGGCAGGACCATTAACCATTATCTGAAGTCTGCTGCTCTGAGCATGTCAGTTGGAGTTATGACATCATCGTGTTCAATGACACAGGTGTTTATATTTGAGCTAACGATGTGTCCAGAGATCAAAGGTTTCCATGGTCACTTCATGCCCTTAAGAGGCCTTTTATTTAATTTTTTTTGCTTAATTTGTTTTTATTTTTCAAGCTACGAGATGTTTTCCTACGTTTCTCATGAAAGATTATGTCTCAGAAATGTAGGGTTTGGGAATTATGGCAGGTTTAAAAGAAAATATGAAGGCAAAATGAAATCTGTCCTCCACTCTAGCTGTGACATCACACACTCTAAAATCTGAAGAAGGCCTCTTTACCAAAGTCTGAACAATGTTTAATATTTCTAAAACTATGAATCAGATTTAAAAGTTGTTTAGCACGAATAATATCAGACAGATGTGTAACATGTTAAAGTTGGAATGAGGTTTCTGGGTGAAAGTATGAAGGAACAGTTAGCAGTTGAAGTTGCATGAAGATTGTTCAAGTCTGAAGAGTTTCTCCATTGACTTCCATGTTAAACATTTGATGAATTATGGGATGTATCTCTGGAATTATGAAAGTTATGAATAAGAAAAGTAATAGCCATCGATTCCCGACTGAGCTGAATGTTTTGATGTTCGAACTGAGTTTCTGCGATGTGGAATGTGGGAGAAGAAGAGGCGCAAAATAACCCGGCGGAATAATAAAGAATTTCATGCGTAGCATAACAGATAGTGGGAATGCTGTATCAGCCAACCACCAACCAGCTACATTGTTAGCTGTTAACATTTAACAGCTAACAATGTGGCTGTTAAATATTCTGGTTTGTTTATCAGCTAGTTTCTTAAACTCTTTTGCTTTCTGTCTGGTGCTGAGCAGGTGGTGTGCAGTATATTTTAGAAACCTCCAAGATAAAAACAGCTACAAATATTGCAACACTTCACAAATACAAGTGCTCAGGTGACCCAATGTTGATCTACATCTATTTATTATTGCATCTTTAACTATATGCAATTCTTCCAACACCTTCCCTGTTATACCTGTTGTTCTGCGTCCATCTGCTTTCACTCACACTCTTACATAACATGCTTTCAAAAGATAAGTGAGCCGAGCAGACTGGCTGTTGCTTCACACCCTGAATGTTGAGTGATACAACCATCGCACCATATTATACCAAGGAATGCAATGGTAGTCAGAGAGATCCACTGCCTAATCTCTATTTATCTATTTATCCATACCTGTGTGGACAGGTTATACGTCCTGAGGACAAATCCAAGCACGCAGCCCGTCACTACGGCGAACACAGAGAGGGTCAGAAGGCCATTCCTCTTGCAGTAGTCCTTCACATACGCCCTGACTTTAGCTGAAATCATTGCTTTCATAAACTTTTTCAACCATTCCATCATCTTTCAGGCTCGGCCCGTATCCCAGCAGGCCCTCGCCTCCACCCTGAGTGACTGCAGGTATCCGAATTCCCTGATGGAGTGAGGTAGATCAATATGTAACCCACAGGATCTGAGGCGGAGGACAACCAGGGGGATCTGATCAAATGTGGATCCTGTCTCACTCTGGGGAGCTCATCCAGACTGAGAGAGGAAGTGTTAACTGACTCATTCGTGGCGAAGCTTTGTCTAAAAGGATTATCCCTATCCCATGCCAACAGAAGCTCCTCCACTGCGACGCAGGCTTATTCAATGGGATCAGCACTGTTTAGCTTCCACACTTATAGCTCATTATGAGTTATTACTACCCGCCTACAAATCACCCCAATCATTAAGCAGTGACTTGCATTAATATGGACACAAGGGCACAGCAACACAAACTTTTGCTGGCATGTTTTTTTTACTTCCACCAACAAAAGTATGCTTTGGGTTCATTACACCTCCAAGCATGTTTTAATGTAGGCCTATGACAAATAAAAAAACATTGCAATGTTGAAACAGCTTTTTTTGAAACATGGAATTCCCGCCTAAAAAGGAAAAACTCTGAAAATGAGCCAAAAGCATTTATCTTTATTTCTAGCTTAATAATGAGAAATTGTGGATTGGGCCCCGCCAAACGCTAACGTGATATCCTGCTGCAGTTTACTTTTGATTCATTAAAGAAAACAGCAGAGATTCAGCCTCTTAACTTCCACTCGATTAGGAGTCTGTTGTGCAGCAAAATCACATTAATGCAATTGGCTTTATTTCAAGCATCAGCAGAATTGTAAAACACTTTTCTAGAGCCAAACTTAATTATGCCAAGTGCCAAGTCAGCATATAGGTTAGACATTTTAGGGACAAAAGCATGTTTTCAATGCAAAATATATTTATAAGGAATATAAAATAAGATAAAAGCTTATAGTTTTGATGCCTTGATGCTTCCTAAGGACAGAATAATGTTGGGGTTGACTCGCTGCTATGAGTGAGGAGTTGCACTGTGCGGACAGGATTACCAGAGGGCAGAGGCCGGAGGTAAGACACCAGCATCATTCCTTAAAGTTCAGGACATGTGCTGCCACTTTGATCTTACTATGTTAGGTCAGGATGTGTCGTCTGCTCGGGGATCAGGGCGTGCACTGAGGACCTTTATGTCAGAGCTTGGCATCTTAATTGGCATGTTATGTCTTATTGGCCCAGAGAAGCAGCCTTAAATGAAGTTTAAACCTGCAGGTCGACGAGGAGAGCACACTCTGTTTGCACTGCTATGAGACAAATGATTCCTGGCACGCTAACATGGTCTACATATTTGCTCTTATATCAGCAGAATCAAATCTCTAAAAGGTGGAATCAGATGTATTAATGAGTAGCAGTAAAAGATAGGAATCATAGAATAAGGAAGATATAACACTGTGGGATATAATTTCACAGAAATCATGTCATGCCATTGTTATAAACTGCCCTATTTATTTCTGTCTCCTCTGGCGTGTTGTTTGCATGTCATGTTAAATCTGTGGTCGAGCTGCGCCTGCACAGCGTTCCTGCTGACCTGGGAACAGATCCAAGAGTTTTCTCTCTTAGACAATGTCTGCCTACGTCACATGAAACTGATCCAATAACATTAATCCTTGACTTGAACAATAGTTCCACACAGAAATCATTAAAGTGGCTATAGTCAATTGTTTTTATAATACAAAAGATTAAAATGTCAATATCAGAGGGGTTGCTGAAACGGATTCATTTACGGGAAAGTTTGGGCGTTCAGTCGTTCAGTGTTCAGAGGCCCTGTTCTGCTTATTTTCAGGTTTGAAAATAATATGTAGTGTCTCTACTGTGACATGTCTCCATGCTTTAATGTTCACAAAGCTCTTTATTTTTCTCAAACTGCCTGCACCTCTTTTCACCCTCTGTCTGAAACCAGAGCCCAGTCTGCTCTGATTGGTTAACTGTCTGGCTCCGTTGTGATTGGTCAACCACTTAGAGATGTCCCGCCCCTTAGCCTGTCACGTACAATGTGTTGGAGCTCCTGCCAACAGAAGTGCGAGTGTTACATAGTAATGTGACTTAAAGGGCCACTTTAAACCAATCAGATTCTGCCACGTTCTCCATGATTCATCATCTAGTTTCAGTGAAACATTAAAACTGTTTCTTTCTCTACTGCTGTCAGTTGTTATTTACATGCAGAACGTAACCTTCCTCCCTTTGATTCACCTTCAGATCTCATCACATGCAGTGCAGATACGCTTCCTTCCACTAAGCTCATCAGCTCTCTGTATGTCGAGACTCCAATGAGGGAACATCCGTGTCTTGCCATCGCTAACCCACTTAAGTGGTGTTGTCTTAAAGGTGGGGTAGGTCATTTTGGAGAAACCAGCTCGAGTGCGCTAGAATTTGAAAATACACAGCCGGAAAAAATCTGCCACTTCCTTACAGAGCCCCTCCTCCAACGAACAGGAACAGGAAATCACTGTGTGAACACAACTGGGTCATTGTGGTAACTCTGACAGTAATAAACTGCTGCATCTTCAGCCTTCAGTCCAGTGATGGTCATAGAGAAGTCAGAGCCGCTTCCACTGCCACTAAACCGAGGTTCTGTTCCTGATTCACGTGTGCTCACAAGTTTTATCAGGAGCTTTGGAGGCTGTCCAGATTTCTGTTGATACCAGAACATACGTTGACCTCTGATATTTGCGTAAACATTGCTGCTGGTTTTACAGGTGAGAGTGACGGTGGATCCTGGAGCAGACGTCTCGACTGCAGGCTGAGTCACAGTCACCTGACCGCTGCATCCTGCACACAAAAACAGATCATTGATTTCTCAGCAGAAAGAAAGGAGAGGAAAGGCAGCACATGATGTTTGAAATGTTGCTGAGTGAATGAACCTGTGAAACAGCAGCAGGCCAGCGTCCAGATGAGGATGGTGATGAGAGTCATGGTGCTTTCTGCTGACTGACAGATGTGAGTCCTGCAGTGTTGAACTCACAGGACTATAAACCTTCTCAGTTCACTGGAGGATCAGCTGACCATGCAAAGCCTCCTCTCTATGGAAATGATGTCTCTGCTCTCAGCACACTGAAGGCAACGTGGGACACGAAACCAGGAGGAACACTGTCTGGATTTACACCGTCTGTCATCTGAATGGAAGAACATATTTATATCAGGAGTGGAGATGAGGATTTGAGTTTGTGTCCACTGTGGTTGGTATGATATGTCTGTTTGTCTGACATTAACATACATACAGAGATTCACTGTAGATCAATAACATGTTTCAGTTCTGTTTCAAATACATTTGTTAATAACTGTTATTTAAAAGCCTCATGTTCATTTAACCGTGTAGAAACTAATATAAAACTGACAAAGTTAGTTGTGTAGCAGACTGTAATGGTTTCTCTGGCAGGTGTAGAAAAGTGATGAGAAATGACATAAATCATGTTAATTCTTCCAGATATGTAATCCATATCTTTAGAAAAGCTTTGTTGATTTAAAAACTGTATATGTGTCTCTGTTATCAGTGAGATCAGGGAGCTTTCTCAGTGATACATGCTTGTTGACGGTGCAGGAGGTTTTTGTACGGCCACTCAATGAGTTTGTATCACTGTGGTACACTTTTGGTGGAGGAACCAAACTCATCGTTGACTGTAAGTACCACAGATTTGAATTTTCTAATCACAGAAACCGTTACATTTACTTTTGAATCAGAATTTGATAAATCAAGAAATTATTTGGGATAATTTACATTTTGTTGATATTTTTTTACATCTCTAAAGCTTGGCTGAAGAATTGAAAAACATTAAGCAAAGTTAGTTTTATTTAATATTGAAGAAGATGTTACGGTGAATTATATGTACGTGTTACTTTTCTTTTTTAATAAGATATAAAAACATTTTAGCTCACAATTGACCAAAGAGCAGCTGCTATGTCATAACATCTAATTGTGATTTTTCATTTTTATATATTTTAACATTTAAGTGTTTCATATAAAATCTGCTGAGGATCCGTTAAAACAAATGAAAGTGTGTTTTTGTACATTCAGAGTCGCTGCAGGGTGCGTTCACAGTCCGTCAGTTTAAAAGAGTTCAAAGGAAGTGAAACAAACAGATGACAACGTCTTCAACTGTATGAGATGTTACTTTTAGTTTTTCTTAACAGTAAATGATCGCAGAGATGAGTTATTCATTCTGAAACATTGTAAAGCAGAGATAAAGCTTTTCATATCATGATCATTACATGAACACCTTCATCACGTTGCTTACTTTCATGTAACTCTTCAGGAGTTTGGATGAGTGCCAAAGAAGAAGATTCATTATTTTAAATGCCAGAATGATATCAAGTATCACCGTTTGATTTGATGAATGAAACCCTCGTGTTCTCCCATGCCTCAGCTCCTCTTGTGATCACAGCTCATGCTCACAGCTGACCCCCAGTTTCTCTGTCCTGTACCTTCAATGTATAATTCTTGTTCTGATGAGAGCTACAGAATAACACTCTGACTCCAAACATCAAGTTTAACATTTGATTTGATTTATTAAACCCTCATTTCCTTCCTCGTTCTGTTTGTTCTGGCAATATGTGCAATATGTGCAATATGTGCAATATGTGCAATATATACCTGGCTGCTAAATCCTCAGAACTGTTACAGGATGTGTATTTTGTAAATTGTGTAACTTTTTATTATACCTTTTTTTTACTGTAATACTTTTGTATGCATGCTTCTACGTAACATGAAGCTGTCTCTGGCTCTTTCCTGCTGTAACAGCGTGAATGTCCGCTCTGAGGGACTACTAAAGGTATTCTGACTCTGGTTCTGATTCACTGCAGCTACTGTGCATATGACAGTAAAGCCTTTGAATGTTTGAATGTGTCCTGTATGGACTCTGTCTCACAGCGTCTGTCCCTCAGTGGAAGTTCATCTGCTCCTTGTGTCTCTCTCCCCTGCAGCGGGCTCCATGCTCAGGCCCTCCGTCTCTCTGCTGGCCCCCTCCTCCTCTGAGCAGCTCTCTGGGGGCTCGCTCACACTGGCCTGCCTGCTGACCGGCTACTCTCCTCAGGGAGCCGTGGTGAGCTGGGAGGTGGACGGCACACAGGTGACAGAGGGGGTCCTGAGCAGCTCGGAGGAGGAGAAGAGCGGACGCTACAGCAGCAGCAGCAGCCTGAGCCTGAGCCAGGAGCGCTGGATGTCAGGAGAGCTGTACTCCTGCAAGGTCCTCCATCATGCCCACAGCCAGAGCCAGTCCCTCCACAGGAGCCAGTGTGGAGGCTAGAGGGGCCGCTGGAGCCCAGGAGAACACATGCTGCTCTGATCATCAGGAGCTTTAATGCTTGTAGAGGAAAGTGAAGCTTTGTGTGGCCGAGAACAACACTGCTGTAAAGTGTTGGACAGCGGCAACTTAGAGAGTGATGTGTGAAGCTCAGCAGAGATGAGAGTGTGCTTAGTAACTGTCATGTTGATGATTCAGGATGTTCCTAATAAAGCTTTCTCTGATAAATAACATGATGAAGTGTTTGGTGTTTTATTTAAAGTAGTAAGACATTAAAAGGTTTTATAACATGCTGCACTTCTATCAGCAGAACAAGATAATGCTTTGGATAGTTTAGAACATTATTTAAGTTTCATATCTATAACATTTTCAATGAACGTGACTTAGTAGTGAAGAAATGATACTAAACTGTTTTATCGTGATTAAGTAATTTGATGCCTAATGTGAACTTAATTGTTAGTGAGGCTGAGAGGTATGGCTCAATAAATAAGATTAGGCATAGATTTTTCTCCAGGCTAAGAGTAGCGTCCTTTATTTCTAAGCATTGTTTAATTCAACATATTAGTGTGAATAGTTAGTGTTTGGTGAAGTCCTCTCTACTCCGCGTCAGTGGTCTGTGTCAGAGATTACTTTATGTTATGCAGGTTTTGTTGAGATAGTTTACATTTAATTGATATCAGTGGCGAACAATAATCTAACCATCTTAGTTAGTCATCAAGAACTGAAGAGAGTCAGTTTATTTGGATTCTGGTGGTTCTGCTTGATGACCTCTTGTGTTCACTGGACCAGTTCTCCTCCTCTCAGTCTCTCTCACCTCTGCAGCTGCAGCAGGACGTTTACTCAGACTGAAGGAGGTTTTTGTACGGCTCTAAATCACTGTGTGAACGTGTTACCGCTGTGAAGACCCAGACAATAGTAATCTCCTGCATCAACATCCTTAACGTTACTGATGGTTAAAGTGTACTGAGTACCAGATCTAGTACCACTGAATCTAGGCTCAGTTCCAGAGAACAGAGTTGATGTTGAGTATATAAGAAGTTTAGGAGCCTGTCCAGGTTCTGAGATACCAACTGAGATCAGAACCAATATCTGAGCTCCCTGTAGCGCTGATGGTCACAGTCCCTCCAGGACTAACAGACTTGGATGTCTCAGTCTGAGTCAGGAACTTGTTGGCAGAAGACTCTGAAATGAGAAGTGAAATGTTAGATAACCAACAACATGGAGCAGCAGTTTAAATGATAATAGAAATAGTTAAAGACAAAGCACATTGGATGCAAACATGAAAAGAAAAGACAAACATTGAACCACACATACATTACTCCTATCATTTCAGATGATACATTTTCAAAGTCTCTCACCCTGACACAGAAAGCCCAACATGACAAGCAGAGTTACTGACAACATGATCTCCAGTTTTCAGGATGAGTGCAGGAACACGGTTCAGACTCTACGTGACACAAGGCCTTAAAACTGTGAGGAGCAGTGAAGCATTACAATCATGCAAATGACATTTCACACGTCAAGCAGACACCTGTCCTTGAGGAACAGAGAGAGAGGAGGTGGAGTAAGTAGAGGCTACATCTCCCTGTGGACTCATGGGGAACATGTAGAAACGTTCTGTTCCTCCACTCTCTGCTGTTTCTGTCTGTTCAGTTCACCTGTCCTTGAGAAACCAAAATGCAGTTGAGGTGAGTTTTAGTTACGGTTTAACATCTCTTGAACATCATTGGGTCATTCAGAGTCACTCTTAAATGTGAGGGTAATGCTCTTCTAGGTACTTTATTTTCTTTGCAAACATCTTTCCTTGTTTCCACTTCTTTCTTAAGTATCTCATGAACAGTTCAACAGTTCCCCCGCTGGCAAATCGATCTACATTGAACTCAATATCCACTGAGTGTTTGATTCACTAGGATGTCCCTTCTTGTTATCAAATCCACTGAATAGAGACACAGCATGCCATGCAACAGAGAGACATCTAATATCTAACAGGTCTGTCAAGACTGCTTGATTTGAACTCAATGAGGGGCCACATAGAGAAACACATACAAAGGGCAGGGCCACTCACTAGAGGTGAGGTATTTTGCCTCATAAATTAAGTTAGAAGTTAAATCAATCAAATGTAGGTCAATCATGCTTGTTACCTGAATATGATTTAAGAAAAAAAGCGCACAGCTCTCCATAGGGTTTCATTTATTTTGTTATAACAAGTGTTGGCAGCTCATCCCTTAAAACAGGAGCCTCAGATTGCTTAAGATAAGGGGAAATATGAAGTATATATTTCAAGGCTTTTTTTATCAAGTAAGATTTGTTAGAAAATGTTTTCAACTTAAATGTATTTGAAAAGTGGGCTTATTACCACATGAATACTACTATGTAATATATGTCAACATATATATTTAAGAAGTATAATATAAGACAAGATGAAGTTTCAGGTGTAGGCCATATTCCACTATACTTTTAGAATTCACTGAGGGCAGCAGATTGAGGCTGTGTCATATGTGTATGATTTAATAAATGCCCACACCAGGTTGGACTTGGTCGGGCCGCTCAATTGTCAGCTTCACAGTTGCTATGGCAACTTATTTTCTTAGATTGTTTATGTTCGTACCACCGGACACCAAAGCTAATTCCTTGTATGTGTCAAAGTATCTGGTAATAAACTTGATTCTGATTCTGATGTACGTCTGCTGGTCCTAAAGCCTCTGCTTTGCACTGGTGGTCTCAGGGGGGGTCAGGGGTCAAATCATGTTCAAACTAAACGTCTCTTGGATGTTCCTGCTGTTTTTGGTTTCAATAATGGAACAAAAAAACATTTCAGGAACTTCAATTGAACTGGTTGTTAGAAAACCTGAAGTTTTTAACTAAGATGTGAATTTGAGGTTAACTAATAGATAAGTTCATTGATTGATGTAAATAAGAGGGTTTTAATCAGCCACAGTTTAACATTTTAAAGACTTCATTAGATTGATCTTTGTCATTTTGAATCAGGATCTTTATAATAATGATTAAATAATAACTCCAGAGAGGCCAGAGATGCTCCTGCTGTGAAGCACACCGAGTGGAGACATGTGGGGGAAAGCTACAGAGCGTTTGTTGTTTTAATTCGGGGAAGCAGAGATCACAATAAGGTTTGTGTGTAATGCTGCTTTTACATATAATGTGTTTTGGACTGGGTTTAATCTCATTAAACTATTAACATATGTGTATTTAAGAATAAGAAGTGAATAGTGCTGGGTGGGTTCCTG
>CADEHL010001344.1:0-159755 GCA_902827135.1 Harpagifer antarcticus
AAAGATGGGGACACAGACAGGGAAGACTGGTTGGATGGGGGGATGGGCGTTAGCGGCTAACGGAGGTGCTTTCTCTCTCTTCCTCACTCTCACTGTAGCCTAGCAGAGCCATTAGCTTTGTGAGCTAGCCACACAAAATGTCGCCAAGACAACTTGCTACAGGGTGCAAGAGGCTGTCGCAGCTCCAGCTTCCAATTTCTATCCGGCTCTTGAGTTTGGCTTGTCAACAAATAAAGAGCCATGCGGTGTGACGTGTTTTCTTGCTTCTTGCAAGACAGGAATCACCTTCTCCCATTTGCACAGCCCTATTATGATACAGTATTGCTCTGCTGTCATTTATGCAAATTCCACGTTGACTTTGTTGTTATCATCCCATGGTAGTTTGTCTTTTTTGTTTCATGTACAATGTATGAACCAAGGAGCGACTTTTCCCCCTGTGTCAACATCGCCACCCCTTTCAAGTTTCTTAGGAGTAGTAGTAGGTGACTTTTGACACGGCTAATAAACGTGTTGCTTTTTGTAATGAATGACAGCTGGTGGATGCTTTTTAATACGTTTGCAAGGATCGTCTCTGTGCATGATAAACAATATTATTATGGCGCTGCTTTCCCCATCTCCGCCCCCTTCTGTGCGGGAAGCAGGCAACACTGAGCGGGGAAACATGAGTCACATTAGGGGGGATGGGCTCCAGTATCTCCTCCATCTCTAGTACACAGTCTTCAGTGCTGGCTGTCACTCCTCTCTGTCCTATGAGCAGCTCAGCCTGTGCAGGATAGTCAGTGATAGTCGATAGTGGGTCAGAGAGCCTCCTGCAGTCTGCATGAATCTCACATTGTTGCATAACCGCTTTGTTTACAGTCGGCCATGTGATTGTCTTGGATTGCAATCTGCAGCCTGCTTGCCTGCCAACCTATCTTCCATGTTCACTCACTGTTTCCACTTCATACTGCACAGGCCATATTCTATACATCCCTCAGAAGCTAGGCAATACATGGTTGAGATTGTTAGAATTACTGTTGTATTGATTTCATTTTTAATGGCTCTAAAGAGACCTTATTACGAGCTATTGACTTTTTCTGTGTGAATGGAAGCGGAAATTGTGTGATTTTGTTAGTTGGGTAGAATATTTGACCCATAACCGTATTTCGAAAGCACACAAACATTGAAGCCTCTTTGTATTAAATACATTGTTAGAATTACAGTTGTATTGATTTAATTTTGAATGGCTCTATAGAAATCTTATTACGAGCTATTGACTTTTCTTTTTAGTGAATGGAAGCTGGAATTTAAATATTTTGTAGAGTATTCTTTCTTAGGCAAGGCAAGGCAAGTTTATTTATATAGCACTTTTCAACACAAGGCAATTCAAAGTGCTTTATTAAGAAAATGGCATTTAAAATCAGTCATTCTTAGGTAGAATGTTTGTCCAAATGCATGGAAAACATTCCCATAACCACATTTTGAAAGCACACGAACAATGAAGCCTCTTTGTATCAAACGCACCAGAAAATATGCATTTAATTTACCGAACATTACCGGGAAAAAATGGTAATATACATATTATCCGTCCTCATTAAGAACATTTGAATTGATTGAATAATAACAGGTGTGCAAATCTGCTTTTGGCAACGCTGTAAAAGTTGACATATTGAGTACTTGATGCAAATATCATGAGTCATTGATTTGCAGCATAGCACACAGAGACGTTGAATTCAAAGGTCTATACTCTTATAAGTGACACATATTGAATATCCCAAACCTTGTATAGAGATTAGTTTTCATGTATTCCACACATTAATGTGATTTACACTAACACATGGCTATAGTCGGGCGCTACTGTTTTGCATGATTGTTGAAACAGATCCTGTTTTTATGGGAGTGTTAACAAGTTAAGAGCATGCAGTGTTTAATTTTCCCATACGTTTTTTTGGTGACCTGCCGAAAGACATATTTTCCTCTCCAAAAAAACACATTTTCTGTGTTATTATGTCTTTCAAAATGTAGCGTGGAAACACAGTTGAAGGTGTGAGTTTATTAACAACTGTTTGACTGGAAAATATGACTTCTTAGAGTAGACCGACACATGACTTTGTTAACTAGCTAGTGTGCTCTTTTATTACAACTTATCAGATACTTTGTAGTTTTATGTCATTTGATTACTCCCACACATATTGTGACCTTTGCCCTTATTCTATGCAAGTAGGTCGGACTTGTGTTTTAATGCCAGAGCACTCTTACAGGTAGGGCTGCTCAATTAATCGTATTTTAATCGCAATTATGGCTTGATATTATTATTTTTAAAAAAAAGGTTTTTCAGATGAATTGTTCTTAAAGTTCAGGGTAATCAACTGTTCAAACATTTTTTATCCAATAAATTGACGTTTTCAAAGTAAATAATCGTTTTTAATAATCGTGATGTCAATTATTGACCCAAATAATCGAGATGATGATTTTTGCCATAATCGAGCAGCCCTACTTACAGGTAGACATCCACCATCTATCCTCATGTACTATTCTATCAGTTTATTGTGTTGCACTGTTGGAGGAGCCTGTGACCTAATCATCTACACCGTAGCTATGCACACGTGACCATAAAAGCCTTGAGACTTGAAGGAACACAAAGGTCATTTAGCTTGGAAATTGGTGGTTTAGACATATCCACATTAACAAGAATAGTTAGTCTGACGCCCAACAGAATCGCTCTGTGTTTTGTCATAGATACACATATCTTTGGACCAGATACCTGAATGTCTGTAGCCCAGAAGAAAAGATAACCACTTTGAGAAATGTTCGGTAATCTACCACACTGTACTTTCCTCAGGCGATGAAGCCGGTTGACGTTAGGGCTGTCCCGAATACCATTTCTCGGGCTCCGGATATTCGGTAGTAATCAGCAGCGAATATTCGAATATTCGGTGCGGAGATTTTTTTTCATAACACGCTCCGAGACACCTGACAACACACTGTTAAGCAGAAGCGCAGAAAGAGCATACTATTACGATTTATTTTATTTATTGTCTCAGTACTCGCATACATTAAAACTAAATGTGTCCTCTGCATTTAACCCAGCCGCAGTGCAGCGCCGGGGATATAGGCGTAAACAGTAAACGGTATTTAAATAAATGAAGAACGAAAAATAAATGAACGAACTGTATGCCAATAATTGCCTTAGCCCCAGATGTTCCCACATCGCTCCTATTATTTTCACTATTCGGATAAAATTGAAAAACTAATATAAAAAAAACAATTCGGTTGCTTGCTTGCAACTATTTTCCAAGGATAGTAAGAGCACGATTTTATCATGTGTAACGTTACTGTTTAAACGGCGGATAACGCAGCTTCATCATGGCAACTTGACAACAGCTAAGCTAAGCTAGGCTACTACTTACAGCATCCGGTGACTTTTCAGAGTTGTTGTGCCACCGGCCAGTTTCTTGTCGCCTATTTGGCACACTGCCTTCTTCTTACCGTCGTCCAATTTAAAATGGTCCCACACAGCTGGAGTCTTCGGCATTTTGTGTTCAGTGTGTGAAGCGAGGTGAAGCAAGGAGAAGCGTGCCGTTTGCGTTTGTGACTGTGAGTGAACGCGATGTCAGGAGCACAGGCTGAGATTGTATATATTTCCGCATTTTAACAGTGCAATTCAAAAGTATAAATATAGTATAAGAATATGGAATTCGCCTTTATTGATAGCATACATTTAGGGGAAAAACATTTTTTTTGGAAAAAAAATAAAAAACGAATATCCGAATAATGAAATTGAAACCCGAATAGTTGGCCAACGAACGAATATTCGAATAGTCGAATATTCGGGTACAGCCCTAGTTGACGTGCAGTCCCATTTCTCGCACACCCTTTTAAACAGTGACTGATGTAAAGACCGTTTTGTTGTGTAATCCTTTTCGACAACATTCAGGGTTAACAGAAATGGTGAATCATCGCCCTGCTAAATTGTCTCTTTCCATAATAAGCCAATAAAAGGCTAAGAATCACATCACGTATCATGCTAGTAGTGTACATACTGCACTGTGTTGGGTAATGGACATATAATAGTTGTTTGTTTTAAGGTAATTGCTTTCAGGCAGTTCAGCAAATGGCCTTTCCACATGTTGAATAGTATGGTTTGACGATGAATCCAATATTAAAGAGCAGACCTGGAGTGTGTGTTATAGTGGCGACTTAGCTGGAGGCGCTCAAGTGTAGAAGGCTTTTGTCCGAGCTATACGCTTATAAGGATACAGCTCAAGAGATTATGTAATGGGGTTTGACATTTGTCGAAGCCCATTACACGGCAACTTTGATTCAAGATGTTGGCCGTAGAAAGAACTATTTCCTGGTCGTATTATTGGCTTTTTGCACCACAGTGAGAGACATGTCAAAGCAACATTAAATAGGCCTTCAATAGCTTGTTTTAACGTCTAATATATTTAGCATTTCACGCATCTAAAAACAACACAACTCACTTTGGAAAAGCAAATTGATGAGTCCACTTCCTTCATAATGATGTTGTTAAAAATATGGAATAATGCAGATTTACTAAATGCATTCAATCAAACGTTCTTGATTGGTCGTATTGAGCTGTACGATGTGTTTCTACTACTTAATGACTCGAGTGTATGAGTGAGATAAAACAGTAGTGCGATCTTTGTGGGGTTGTCTTCTTCAGGACAGCCCTGCTCGTGTTAATATGCAGAGAGAGCTGCGTAACACTTTCTGAAATAGTTTTGTCACCCGTGGCTGAGTTGAGGTTTTCATTGTGATGTGGTTTCCTGTTATGTAATTAGCTGCATAGCTGGTGTCAGAGCTGCTGTCTGTCACTTTGTTTTACACAGGGCAAGTAAGGAGTTAGATAACCGTCGATTTAACTTGTTATCGTTTTATGTATTTGTGCTGTGTTTGTAATTTTTATTTTCTTAATGTGTTTTTATGTGAGGGACTGCGGATGGAAAGCAGCTCAAAGCCGGCATATTTACACTTGGCATATTTCATGTTTTAAGTGTTCATTAATGTGCAAAGTCCTCCCCAAATAAACGAATACAAAATAAATCTAAAGGCTGTTGAGGTCCTTCAGTATTTCTGAGCATGTTCTGCCTTTCTTTAAGCCCGTAATACTGTGTACAACATGTGTAAAGAACATGATTTTAAAACACTTCATATACCATACAATTATTTTAAAAAACGACAGCATTCACGACTTTTAAAGCTGGACATATCAATTGTTGACAAAGCTCTTGGTTTTAAAGTTTCAGTGTAATTTACAGATTAATTTACAATACAAAGGCAAGTTTATTTATATAGCACATTTCAACACAAGGCAATTCAAAGTGCTTTACAAAAATAAAAGAAATTAAGAAACATATTATGAAATGACATTTAAAAGCTCTCATTTAAAAGCAAAGATACATGAATAAAAGTTACAGTGCAGTGTGAGATACACACATCTGAACATGACACAGCATTAGAGTGATGTCGCCTGTTCCTTCTTTAGCCATTACTCTACACACTCTCTCACACAGGGCTGCACGATTTTGGGAAAAAATCTAATTGCGATTTTTCTGACAAATATTGCGATTGGGATTCGAATTGCGATATTTGTTTTTAAGCGACTCAACGGAAGTTTATTGTAAAATGCGGCCATATCTCCGGCTAGGAAGGTCGTATCAACGTACTCCCGTCTCTAGCACCCCCGCAGCCCGAGCTACGAGTGAAAGAACTAAACTTACATGAAACTTCCGTTGAGTTGCTTTAAAGTCAAGCTTCAGTTTCAGATTCACCCTGTCATAGAAACATGTGATGGAGCATTACTAACCTGACTCAGATGGTTTCACCAAACCATCTAGGAAAGCTCCATTTGAAGCCATTTGGAAAGGGCAGGCACTTTCAAAAATACTTGGCAGGTGATTGGATCAATCTGTCTATCACCTTCTATCATGGGCCACTTTCTGATTGGTTAATAATGGCTGTGCATGTGGAGTACAGCACTTCTGATTGGTGTGGATGACTGACACACAAGAAAGAAAAAAAAAAAAAAATTGTAAAAAAAAATAATCGTATCATTTCAAATTTAATTCGATTAATCGTTCAGCCCTACACTCCACACGAAAGCTCAGGCACCATCAGTTAAATATTTATTGTGTAGATGCGATCCATCTGGTCGTTGAGTAACTTAAGGTGGGCTGATGATCGGAAGGTTGCGAGTTCAAATCCCGCCTGGAACACCACCACTAGTGTGGCCCTTGAGTAAGGCACTTAGCCCTCAGTTACTCCAAGGTGAATTGCCCCTGTAATTGTCATTGTAAATCGCTTTGGAATAAGGCGGTCTGCTAAATGATATCTTTGGGAGAATAAACCCCACAGATCCTGAACTCCGGTGTGTCTCACTCATTAACGCAACACAGCAACAAGAACGTTGTAGTAGCCATGAACTCGCATGTATTTTGTTATGTGAGGGGGGGTGTGGGGGGGTGGATGCGTGGGCCACCCGAATAGGTTAAGGGACCTTTGGCTTTTCTTGCCCCACAAATAGAATCAAATTCTGTGGGAAACATCTATTATGAAAAGTGCATATTTAAGGGAAGGAGATGACTGTCACTGTTGAGGTTTTATCAAGTAATACCATAATAAATACAGTTACATTGACTAAAACAATGGCACTAAATACATCAAATGGATTAATGGCTATATAACATTTGAATCAACAGCTATTCTTAAGATATGTATTTCTCAGTGTGGAACTCTAACAGTATGTAAGTCTTTATTCTTACTGAGAAATGTGAATTGTATTTATATTCCCAGAAAGTGCAGTCTCAGAGTCTTGTAAGAATGGAAAATTGACGTTATGATAAATTATTGATGTATTTTGGGGGCATTAAAGAGGTGTTAAAGATAGTTTCAAAGTGCTTAAGTATACGGTGGCAGCATGTGAAGAAAAGTTGATCATTTACTGCATTCAATACAAAAGACTCAAAAAGGACAACAAGGTTACAGTATCAGCTGGCGAGCGCTGGGAAGTAAATGTTTACTCACATTTCACAACGGATGGATTTCCTGCCTTACTGCAAGAGGTTGAATTGTATGTGCTAAATCAGGGGTGTCAAACTCAGTTTTATCGCGGGCCACATTAGCATCATGGTTGCACTCAAAGGGCCAGTTAAGACTATCTAAAAATAAATATTTAATATATATTAAATAATGTATTATATTACATTATTGCCTCTGCATTGGATTATTATCAGATAGGGTAAACACTTCATAATTAATTACGTCTGAAAGCAGAAGTCTAGGGCAAATAATTGATAGTCTCTTCAGTGAGAATGTCACAAAATGATTTAAAAAGTAAAGGCAACTTCTGGGAAAAAAGTCAAAATCAAAAAAAAGAAATTACATTTTTATTTTATTTATTTTTTGGGGGGAAAAGTAACATTGAGACAAAGTCAAATTCTAAGAAAAAAGGCATATTTTGAAGAAAAAATTTCAAATTCTGACTAAAAAAGTCAAATTTGAGATGCATTGTGGGACATGTAGTTTATGGGCGATGTGCTTCTATAAAGTGGCATTTAACCGTTTAATTAACATATATTCTTTGCAAGCTCTTGTGGGGCCGCATGAAATGAAGTCACGGGCCGGATTTGGCCCCCGGGCCTTGAGTTTGACACCCCTTATGCTAGCTGATGGTTTGCGCATGGTTTAGTGGTGTAATGATGCAGCATACATCTAGGTTGGGTAGGTTAGAGATAGAAAGGCTGTCTGCAAAGTAAAACTGCATGTTGTCAGATAACATAGTGAAGCATTGTTGACATAATGATGAGTCAGAATCTGTAGAATAACACGTACAAGGAATTTGACTTGATGTCGTGGTACACACATAAAAAAAAAAAAATGACAAACACAGATAGAGAACTAGAGAAATATAAAAAATATAGTAAGAATATAACAGTATTTACATAGGAATGTAATGGAATAAAAATATGGAATAAAAATCGGCAGTCAGATAACATAACGACACTCAACGAGGGACAAAGATGAGTTGTATGTTGTATGTTGCTTTTAGTTTAGGTAGCCTAATGATATTCAGCTGTCAGGTTGAGCAATAATGATACCAAGTGCGTCATGTAGTGTGTAGTAGGTGTGTGTGTGTGTGTGGTGTGTGTGTGTGTGTGTGGTGTGTGTGTGTGTGTGTGTGTGTGTGTGTGAGAGTGTGTGTGTGTGTGTGTGATTTCTCCCTGGTTCTCCTTCACGGCTCAGTGTTTTCTCAGCTGAACAACCTGCTCTACCTGCAGCTGACGTGTGTTTGCTGACGCAGCTAAACTAACAACTGGCAGAGACTGGTACTAGTCTTATAAAGTGTAAAGAATGGAAAGACAAACTAAGCCTTTGACTTTCCGAAGTAAAACACATTGACTACTGCCTACATTTAAAAAAACATGCTGCTTCTTTAGTGGGATTATAACCGTTAGCTTCTTGAGCTAATCCTTGGTTCCTTGTACTGCTTTAAATGAGGCTGATTGAACTCTTGTAGACTTGAACATGTGGGGTGTACTACTCTAGTTTACACTGATCTCTCTGAAAATATGTTAAAAGTATCAGTCTAACTGAAATTAAATGGATTTATTTTCTGCCCTGTATGTCACTCTAGGGTCGCAGCGGTAGACCAGTTTGAAGAAATACAATCGTATGAAAGTGGATAATTGGTTATGATAATTTTATGTGGCCCGCAAGAGCTTACAAAGAATATAATACTTTTATTATACGGTTACTTGCCGCTTTACAGAAACACGTTGCCCATAAACTCCATGTCCCACAATGCATCTCGTTTTGTGACATTCGCACTGAAGAGACTTCTGCTTTCAGACCTAGTTAATTACGAAGTTATTACCCTATCCGACAACCATAATGCTAATGTGGCCCGCCATGAAATTGAGTTTGACACCCCTGCCGTAAACAATTGCTTTTTCTCTGAGATTTATATCGTACCTTTTAAAATGTCCCTCTGTTGCATCCCAAATAATTTTCGGTTAATTTCCTTAAAAGACAAAGGTTTCGGTTTTAATATCAGAGATCTTATTTCAGTAGACTCAGTCACAGATTATTGCACAAACAAATCGTAGCTTACCTTCTGTATTATTCCTCTTAACTAACTTATAAACATCAACATGCCTATTGTTCTGCACCTAAGCGGGTTGAACACATTTTTATTATAATACATTTTAGAGAACTATAAAACCACGCAATTGTATTATTTTGTGGGCTAAAAATTATTATTCAAGTATTTCAACCGCAAGATTTTATTTCTGGACTTTTACAATTAATGCAGATTTTTTATATCTTGTATTAGGGCTGTGCAATTAATCGTATTTTAATCGCAATTACGATTTTGGCCACAATTAATCGAAAAAAACGATTATTTTTCTTTGCTAGGTTGTGACAGTGCTGCAACATATTTGATCTAATTTATTTTAATTGATCATATTTATATATGTTTAGTAGCTTGTGGAAGTGCGCTCCAAAATATTTGTTGATCTTGTTTATTGGTATTATTTTTGATATTATTTATTTAAATGTATCATTTATTTTTGTATTGGTTTTTCAGTTGAATGATACGTTCAGGGTAATCAACAGTTAAAAAGAGACTGTTCAAATGATTATTTGTTTTAAAGTTCAATAAATTGATGTTTTCAAAGTCAATGAATAATCGTGATATCAATTAAAGACCAAAATAATCGTGATTATGATTTCCCCCCCCCCCCCCCCCCCCCCCCCCGTTGCCTGTTCACTCTTAAAAGCATATATTGAAATCATAAATCTCGACCACACAGTGTCTCAATGGGATGTGAATCCGTAGCGCAATGCAAGAGCACAAAACAACGTAATTACTGTTATTCTGAAATATGTATTTTGTGATTTTGTTGCTTCATATTTTTCGAGTTGAATGCAACCGCCGTCTTTCCTCTCACTGGGAGAACAGGAAGTGAAACATGATGTTATTTCCCCTCTTGAAAGTCATCCAATTAAAATGCAGGAGTCTTTTTTCACTCAACAATTCTGTCTATAAAGGAATGAAATCACGGCTAAAAGAAGCTCATAAATGTGATGGTATCTCTGGAAGTGTTACCCCACATGGAAACAGATGGTGTGAACATTTTGAAAAGCTAGTATTCATAGAAAAAATCCTATTGAAAATTGTGTTTTTTGGCATTTATTGTAGAAAAACTTAATATGTTTATATACACAGAACGATCGAAATACTGTTTCCCACAGTCCCGAGGTATAAAATAAAAGGATATACAATATATATAACATACCTATACCCCAACTTATTTACATAACTATATATCCATACACATTAAAGTACAAGAACACTCAATAATTACAAAAAAACACTGTTTACTTCAAAGGTAAGCAGGATATATATGCAATGAGAGTGCAAAATCAACTAGTTTAAGATGGATGTTTCGTTTTCTTTCCAGCTGTTCGGACAGTGAGGAAGGCTCGCTCTGAGAGGTGTTACTGACAGCATTTCATTCTTTAACTTCAGTGCTTCAAAGTGGAGCTTTGTGGGCTAGAACACCTTTATTAAAGACTCAGAAAGAGCTCAAAGGACAGACTGAGGGCTTCACTCAAATTAATCTCAGGGGAGAGCTTAAGGTGGTCTGAGCAGCAGGTCTCTGTGTGAACTCTCTGTATATTATCCACATATTAAACTGCCGGCTTTTGTAAAATATGCTTTGGAAAAGACTACTGAGACTGTAAATAAAACATTTGTTGCCTAACACTTTATTTAATCCACTGTACACTGATTGTTTACGACACGTTATCATTTGTTGTCTACAGTAATTAGTGTTTATTGTCTTAAGAACTATAACGTCACCTGTGAGGCATATATAATGGCGCGTTTCCACTGCAGGCCTCGCTCGGCCTCGCTCGGTTTGGTTAGGCCTTATTAGGCCCGGCTCACTTTAATGCTGCGCTTCCATTACAGTTTAGGAACTGGGGTAGTTACTATAGTAACGCAGTGTAGGTGGAGCCGTGACGTCATCTTCAATGAGCGCCCCAAAAAACAACACAGCCGTTAGCTCTTAGCACTCAGAGCTCACAGCTCTTCATATCTGTTCAGAAACTAGACAAAAGTGAAACAAGTACAAACCACAGACTGCCTGTGTCATGGCGAATACAGTCGCTGGTTTATTTATGTCTGTAGGCCGTTGCTGTGAGTGTGGACGGTCGGAGCATATATAACGTTCGCTTAGCCAAGCTCCATTTAGAAAGTACGCATTTTAAAAGGTTTTTCGCCTGCTGTCTGTCTGCAGACTTGTCAAAGCATTAATTCATGGTTTTTACTAACCGGTATCAGTATGTTGTTACTTCGGCATCTTGTTGTAGTTATAGCTCCCTTGCCAGCCATTCTCTCTCTAGTTTAGCATACTCAGCCCGACTCAGCCTGGTTGTTCCTGGCCCTAGAACCACGATTTAGTCGGGCCAGAAAAAAGGTGAAAAAGTAGCCCCGGGCCAAAACTAGGCCAAGTGGAAATATATCAAATGGACCAATTAATGGCTATATAACATTTGAATCAACAGCAATTCCTAAGACATGTATTTCTCAGTGTGGAAATCTAACAGTATGTAAGTCTTTATTCTTAATGATACATTTGAATTGTATTTGTATTCCCAGAAAGTGCAGTCTCAGAGTCTTGTAAGAATGAAAAATTGACGTTATGATAAATTATTGATGTATTTTGGGGGCATTAAAGAGTTGCCTCCAGTTTCAGAGGTAGACATTGATCTCCTGCTGATAGAGTCTCTAGGGTTTCATGTCTGCAGGATAAATCTGCTTCGGAGGGGTTTGACTTATTTGCTCTCATAGCAGCCTGATCTAAATTTGGCACAAAACGAGACCCGCAAATCCTTCAGGTTTCCGTTATACAGTCGCGGTAAACAAACAGCTTGAAGCATTGGTTGTGTGTGTCTTGGCGGTCAGTGTTATTTGTACACACTCCTTACTTAATATTGATTTACTGGTCTGTGCCAAGTCAATTCTGTGGCTCTAATACAGAGTGGGAATACAGTGGTCGCAGAACGAGCGAAACATCTGGGCAAATTAGCTACTAGACAGGGCTTACACGCAGATCAGGAAGTATGTGTAAACTGTGTTAAAGGGGACGCAAAATCCTCTTCTTTCTGTCTCTTCTACATCAACATGTGTCCCCTCTTCTTCATGTCTCTTCTATATCAACATGTGTCCCCTCTTCTTCATGTCTCTTCTACATCAACATGTGTCCCCTCTTCTTCATGTCTCCCCTCTTCTTCATGTCTCTTCTACATCAACATGTGTCCCCTCCTCTTCATGTCTCTTCTACATCAACATGTGTCCCCTCTTCTTCATGTCTCTTCTACATCAACATGTGTCCCCTCTTCTTCATGTCTCCCCTCTTCTTCATGTCTCTTCTACATCAACATGTGTCCCCTCTTCTTCATGTCTCTTCTACATCAACATGTGTCCCCTCTTCTTCATGTCTCTTCTACATCAACATGTGTCCCCTCTGTGGAAAGAGATTCTGAAAGATTCTCTCTCTTTTTGTCCTGATCCATTTATTTAAAAACCTGTCTGAAAATGAGCTGATCAGATTTTGGCCACTTTATGATGTCATAACAATGTTTTGTCTTGTGTAACCATTAGCCAATCAGCAACCAAGGTAACCCCCCCCCCCCCCCCCCCTCACCTTATCACCTGAATCTCCTCCTAGAGCACCATTGAGTTCTTTCTAACCAAATGTCTCTCAGAGGGGCGTGGGGAGGGGCTCCTTATTTTCATCTAATGTAACAGACAGAGAATCAGCACTTTGGAAACAGGGCTGAAACAGAGGGGATTATGGGTAAATGACATGTTTTGTATATATCTGAGACCTATACAGGGGGTCCGAGGGGTCTTAAAAAGTATTACAAGTTGATAAATAAATTTAGCGAAAATGAAGGCTATTAAACGGCATTTTCCAAGGTATTACATTTTGTATCTTGTTTTCAATAAGTATATAAATGGTCCAAAGAGGTTGTGTTCTACAGTCTGCCTGAATGTAACCATGGCGTAGGTGTGTAGTGTGATTCTGTAGTTTATTTATGGCATCCCGTTGGGTTTGACGTCATCTGAACAGGACATCGCACGCTCACTGCTTGATAGCGCGAAGGCCCGTTTACGCCGGTTTTACCATGTTATCTCTGCATAAAAATCGAGGTCTTGTAAAGTAATTTAGATCCTATGTTTCTATGTTTCCATGGATTTCAGATGAATCCCATCGAGGTCTACTACAAGTGGAGATGTGGCGGTAGATTTGCTCACTGCGCCGCCCTGAGACATCATTAGTTTGTATCAGTCGAACCCCATCTGCTCCTTCGGCCAGTGTGCAGAGGATTAAGGGTTTCCCCCGTCTGCACTGTCTCACTCCAGCAGATTATTTACCCGTAAACCTCTCTCCTTACTCCCCACTGACTGAGTATTATCATGCCAGCGTTATCCACCACATGTAAACAAAACACACAGTCAGACAATCCCTCGACTTACAGCGGCTGGAAACTGTTGACGCTTGTAGTCAAGGTTAGACGGATGTTTATTGAGCACCATCTTCAGCTGTCGATGGACTTTAATAGCTCTTAGAAAAAGATGAACGTTCAACTAAATGGGATTCATCATCAAACCACTGCTATATGTTTCATTGATTGATGCAAGAGGAGAACATTTCCTTAAATCAACACAAATAGTATAATCGTGTAGCCCACATGCTTCTGATATATTTAAAAAACCCAAAACTGTGTCTTGCAGCGTTTCCGCCAGGGGGGCGTCTTGCCGTCATTTGACGCCCTTGTTCAGCTCGGAACGCCCTGAACTCGAGCCGAGAGAAGATCGAGTTTTTATCGCTTGAAATGACGAAAAGGAAAAAGGACAAGGACATCTCTCTGTTGGAGGGGCAAAGGAGTCGGGTGGGGTTATTTTCGCCGCCAGCAAAGCGTGTTCCTGTGACGGAAAGTGTACTGCCGGCTAGGGTTTGGAACCGATAAGAAAATGCCGGGTCCCGGGTACCCATACAAAATACACTTTCGGTTCTGCTTAACGGTTCTGCTTAACGGTTCCTAAACGCGGTAGACCCTGTATTCCACCGGGTCCGTCTGCGCTGCGGTGACCCGGTGGAATACATAGCGGCCTGGCCATCTGTGTGTTCTGGAGAATCACAGAACGGCCGGTCGTCAGCGGGCCATTGACGGCCGTCTCGGCACGTTGACGGCCGTCACCGCCCTTATTTTTTTTAACGGCATCATGTAAGTTGCGCTGACAGGCGACAGAGGTCCACAGTTGCCCCGCAGCGAGGCTCCCCCCCCGCCCTCCCGGAGACAGTTCACGAGCTCAGTCACTTCATAACACCAAAGATGGATCGCGGTAAACGCTCTGAAGTGAGGCTCCACTACACTGAAAAAGAAAAAGTCAAGGCACAGTGTAAAGCCTGTTAATAGCTTGCCACAGACATAGCTCAGTTAAAATAAAGCACAGCTATTGTGCAATACATTTGTATTGAATATTTTTTTATTTGTAAAAACGTCAGTTAAAGCTTAAAAGAATAAAGATATTTTTGTTATCTAAACGTTTGACCTCTTTCTTTTACAATTTTGGAATTGAAACGGGGAATCGATAAGAACCGGAATCGGAATCGATACATTTCAAACGATACACATCCCTACTGCCGGCGAGCCTTGACGGGGGGTGCTAGAGGAGCACGCGCGTGAACTGCGAGCGCCGGAGCCTCGCAGCGGCGAAACTGAGGCTCCGTGGTAAACTGTGGTAACATGAAGAGGCTCTTCTTAGTGAGCCGAGCCAAATGATCCGACTCACTAAAAAGAGCCGGAATTCCCGTCACTAATACGTAAAGAGATAGTATCTATACGGGACGGCTCAATTCAAAATTCACGTCAAGTGACACAACGTGACGTCGCCCTCTCTCCGGGTAGACGCCCTCTCAGCCCCGGTCTGGCGGAAACACTGATGTCTTGGTTTAGTTTAGTTTTGTGCGTGTATAGACAGAAACAATTCCTAACATTTACAACATAGTAATCCTTCCTTAATGTCCCTGCAATATAACCTTATTGCCTCACAGAATAATACATATTCATGATGTTAAGTGCAGGATAGGAGGGCAGCTAACAAATACTTATCAATTATTCAATATCTAGAAAAGAAAGTGCATTTTGAGGAGACATGGCAGCATCCTGAAATGTCTTGCTTTTCTAACATTTAAAGTTATTTAATTTGAAGCAAGCAACCAATCGAAAAGCTGGTAGCAGACATGTTTGATTTAAAAACTCTTACAGTTAACGCATCCTTTTAAAGATTATCATAAACACACATTTATATTTCTGCAGAGTGTGGAGGACCTGTAATACTTTTACATTTATATATTTAATATGTAATATTCCATCCCTCACTACTTTCTTGTTTATTTCTAGTCTTTTCCATTTGTATTGTTCAATGCCTTTTCAATCAGGACAGACTTCATTTTGTTTAACGAACATATATTGACACGTCATATGATAAATGTTAAGTCTTTGGCGATTAGACCCCGATCCTGAAATCGTATATCTAAGGGGGGAAATGCAGCCGTGAGCATATAGGGAACCCCCGGGGTCTAGACATTGGTGATGATGAGGAAGATCTGGATTTGATGAGGAGATGGGATGAAGAGGGGGTGTGATGAGGTCTTTGGATTAGCTCTCCTGGCACTGGATGTGATGAAAGGAGGTGGATGGGAGGAGGCGGATCAGATCGGCGTGACAACCTGGAATCACAGCTGACTGCAGGAGAGAGGAGAACCATTTTAAAGTTTGGCTGCAGCTCGCTGATTGGCTGCTGGGGAATGAGGTGAAATGTAATAGGTTAAAAGAAAGCCTGTGATGAGCAGCTGCGGAGTGAATGTATCCCAGTCTTCCTGAAAGAACTTGCGCTGAGCTTCATGTCTTTTATGCTGCTGAAACACAAACATTTCCCAAATTGGGATCAATAAAGTATTATCTATCTTAAAAAAAAAAAAAAGATTATCATGATAGCGTGTTCCGGTGATCACATGACATACTCAATACTGTGGGCAATCCCCACAGGAGCAATTTGGGGTGAAGTGTCTCGGGGACTGCTGACTGCAGTGGGGTTTGAACCTGTGACCCCCTGATCCCAACGCTGAACCCACTGCACCACACGCCCCCACTCATGCAGTGATTCACATCCCTAATCTGCACTCATTATTTAGCTTTCTGTTGATTTCCCTCAGCTCAGCAACTTCCAAAATCCACTCAACATTCAACAGAGCAAGCAGCTTACTTAGATTACTTTTCATTTTCATTCCTCTCTTTATTAATCAGTCGGTTTAATAAATGTCCTTTTACAAGCTTGTACAGCCCAAGGTGATGTTTTCAACGGTCCATGTTGTTGTCCAATCAGCACTCTAAAACCCAAAGGATATTCAGTTAACTATCTCAGCTCACAACAGAAAGAAAAGCAGCTAATACTCACGTTCAAGAAGCTGTAACCAACGAATGACTGGCTTTTTTCTACTGATTATGACGACTAATATCTTGCATCTAATTATCATTCAATGTCAACAAAATAATTAAAAACTCAATCCAAAGTCAATATAAGATCAAATGTTCTAAAAATGCCTTTTTCTGTTTGAGCAACCGTGTTAAAAGACACGCTAGAACAGTGGTTCCCAACCTGGGGGGCGCACCCAAGATCGCAGGGGGGGGCCTCAGATGATTTGAGGCCAAATATCACATTTAGACTTAAAAATTCAAGTTAGTATTAAAGGCATAAAAAGACAGAAATGTATAATTCTTTCTTTAATAGAAATGTTTCTTCTGCCCGTAAAGTGTCCAAACCGGGCTTTTCTGGATAAGCACATTTTTAAAACAGTCATGGTCCATGCCGGTTTCAGTTGGATTATTTGTCACAGTTGCTCCGATCAGATCGGTCTCCTCCATTTTGTAGATTATTTACGACTTTTGAATCCACATCGGCACAATCCGGTTTACTTTGAGCATGTGTGTTAAACAGTTTAATCCCTTTGTGAATTGTTTCCACTTGCGCCGTCCTTTCATTCCTTCATACAGCGGGAATCCAAATGAATGAATCCTGAGTCCAATAACCATCACTCCAATAGTGCTCCTTAATTACGCTTTCATCCTCCTTTAACAACATACTTCACATTCATCCAGTTTGTGACGGTAGTTGTAGCTTTTTTGAGACTTTTAAACCCCCCCCGTGTGTGTGTGTGTGTGTGTGTGTGTGTCACAGGAGTCATTTGGGGGGGCTCTTGGGGAAAAAGGTTGGGAACCCCTGCTCTAGAAGTCTTGAAACGATTATCAAAATGTAGTTCATTACATTTTCTGAGAGCTCTCTGATTGCTTAATCTCGTGTAACGATGTGTTGTCTGAAACAGTCCACGTTACACAAAGCTATTTGCAGGAGAGATGAATCCCAACACTTTACTGAATGCTCGTCTCGCTACGAACCCAGCCTGATATATTACCTCTCGTTGTCTTGCCGTTTGTTTCTGACACTTGGCTGAGATTTAAATTCACTTGAAGCACAGTATTAAATGAACCATCTGCTCCAGTTGCAGCTCTCGAGCCTCTTCTTCTGATTCCCTCACTTTATACCAGGAGGGCCGTCATTATTCCGCTCAGCTGTCGTACATTATTGCTCCACTTAGAATCACCTCGCTTTGACATCTGCCGACACCGATATGACGGCTTCTCTCGTGATCTTTGATGTGCCGCGAGATCATTAGCAAGTAATAATGGGTGTTATGGGTAATGGCCTCCTCAAGTGTGTGTGTATTTGTGTGTGTGTCAGTCAGTCTTGTGTGTGTGTCAGTCTTGTGTGTCTCGTGTGTGTGTCAGTCTTGTGTGTCTCGTGTGTGTGTCAGTCTTGTGTGTGTCAGTCTTGTGTGTCTCGTGTGTGTGTCGGTCTTGTGTGTCTCGTGTGTGTGTCAGTCTTGTGTGTGTCTCAGTCGTGTGTGTGTCAGTCTCTTTGTGTGTGTGTGTGTGTGTATGTGTCAGTCTCTTCTGTGTGTCAGTCTCTTGTGTGTGTCTCAGTCTCATGTGTGTCTCAGTCTTGTGTGTCTCGTGTGTGTCTCAGTCTTGTGTGTGTGTGTGTCTCAGTCTTGTGTGTCTCAGTCTTGTGTGTGGGTGTGTCTCAGTCTCGTGTGTGTGTGTGTGTGTGTGTGTGTGTGAGTCTCGTGCTCCTTCTTTCTCCCCCGTTATTAGGAGAGAGGCAGACTGAACATGTGGGCCAAGGTGAGGGAAGCAGCCCAGACGGATGAGAGAAGAACAAATGAGTCTCTTTCTGCCCCCCTCCCTCTCCTGCTGCTCTCCCCCTCTGTGCTGCTGTCACACTTTTCTCCCCCATCGTTTCCCCTCCTCACCCTCCTCCCATTCACCCCCCACCACCACCACCATCACCACCAACTCCTCTTCTTCTCTCGGCTCCATTTTGCATCAGCTGCAGCCGAACAGGCAGGCAGCCATTGCACAGACACATGGCTTGTTCCCTGCTTTATCTTCCTCTGTTATGCCTTTCCACAGCCTTGCCCTTTTTTCCTATGATATCCCTTAGAGGTAGTACTCGGGAGAATAGGAAAGAAATCTATTTTTCAAAAGAAATCTTATCGGTTTGTGCAGTTCACACACAAGCATCCTTCCCCCTCCCCTCCTCTTCGCTAGGATCAGGCTTTGAGCTGCATAGATTCCAGCGTACAGTACTTTGTGGCTATAACAGATGTGTGTGTGTGTGTGTGTGTGTGTGTGTGTGTGTGTGTGTGGTGTGTGTGTGTGTGTGTGTGTGTGTGTGTGTGTGTGTGTGTGTGTGTGTGTGTGTGTGTGTGTGTGTGTGTGTGTGTGTGTGTGTGTGTGTGTGTGTGTGTGTGTGTGTGTGTGTGTGTGGTGTGTGTGTGTGTGTGTGTGTGTGTGTGTGTGTGTGTGTGTGTGTGTGTGTGGTGTGTGTGTGTGTGTGTGTGTGTGTGTGTGTGTGTGTGTGTGTGTGTGTGTGTGTGTGTGTGGTGTGTGTGTGTGTGTGTGTGTGTGTGTGTGTGTGTGTGTGTGTGTGTGTGTGTGTGTGTGTGTGTGTGTGTGTGTGTGGGGTGGTGTGGGGTAATCTCCCGTGTGACATAATCTTTTTAATCATAATCTCGTTAAACCAGACGACGACCACAGTTGGCCTCGGGCGGTTCAGCGTTACAGGGCCGAGGCTCTTTGGTCTCAGTTGGTATGGAAGCTGGCAGCATGATGATGATGATGATGAAGATGAAGTGCAATGATTGTCTGGGAGGTTTTGTAGAGACGGACCAGAGCGACCAATTGTGGTCAAAACTCACGAGTTAAGTTACTGGTCGGCTTCATCGCGGGGAGGTTTGAGATGTTGCAGATTCTGTCTTAGTAGTTCAGAGTTTTCAAGCTTTTTGTTCTGACTTTGATTAAAAGTCAGCATGTATGTTTCCAAACTCCTTTGAAGCAAAAAAAAAGGGAAATGTATTTGCATTAAAAACACAATTTAAATTATGAATGAATTGATTGTATTTATATTAAAGTATTTGCTTTAATAAAACACAAATCTAAGCATTAGTTAGCTGCTTAGACCTTGTGTTAGGAAGTCGTTAGCATGTCGTTATTCCCTTCCTATTGCTTTGAAAACAACTATTTATTTGTGTTTCATCGCCAAAAATGATATTGAACAATATTACATACAACTTGATAACTTTTGACGTTTTACTGAATAAAGCTTGAAAAATTGTCAATGAACCTCAACAGAAACTTGTTCTGTTCACGTATTTAGCAAAGCAAGCCTGAGCTGCTAACAGCTAATGCTAACAGCTAATGCTAACTAGCTCTCCTCGTGTCAATTCAAACACAGATTTGTTGTAGCGTTGTCAGGTTAATAAACAGGGTGTGGCCTCTCAGCTTTTGAGTGTTTTCTTGGCTCAGGTCTCAAACTAAGTAAAACATGATGCAGCGTGCACGTGGAGGTTATTATTGTGCATGTTTTATTATTGTTGGCATGCCAACAACAACAGAAAGGCCTCTTGTATTTCTTGGAGCCGAACCACTTCCAACAATACAGAACACACTGCAACGACAGGAGCACTTTTATTCGATTGCACCCGGTGACCGCGTTTACATTAATGCACACAATGTTGCTTACAGCACATATTTCATATTCTATAATTACTTTTCATTACATGTCATTAGTTAGACGCTTTTATGTGTCTTGCCCACATGCTGACTGCAGTGGGAGCCGAACTTGCTACCCCCCTGATTCCAAGTTCAGCGCACTAAGCCACCACTGAGCCACAGCCTCCCCCTAATTTATTGCATTCTATTTCAATGTAAATGATTTATTTTATTGCTATCTTACTATATTTGCATTGCAGTCTTCTTAATATAGTTTGCTATCTGTGTACTTTTTAAAATTGTTGTTGTTTATTTTTATGTATGCACCACGACACCAAGTGAAGCTCCTCGTACGTGTCAACCTACCTGCTAATAAACCCGTTTCTGATTTTGATAGTTGCGTAAAAGTGAGGCTTTTAGGGAACCAATTTAAACGCAGGTGGTTTCATATATTATATAGTCGACACATTTTGCCATCAACATTGACATCATAGTTATACAGGAAGTAAAAAACGTTCTGGTTCCTCTTTAAATAAAGCTCTGCAGTCAATGGCACATCCTTGTTGAAGTCTGACACCTTTTATATCAGTAATGACACATTCTTTTCCGGCGCCTCACCTCTGGCTGTAAAGCACAGAGAAGAATATGAAATAATACACTGTCTTTATGTGAAGATGTCGAGTTGAATGAGCCTCTCGTGCTGGTGGAGTTCAGTAAAGTGCACACCATATAATTGAATTATGATCACCACCCATGGCTAATATGTCACCCGTCCTTATGTCTGCCTTCGGACTTAACTACATGTTTCTGAATCGTCAACGGCACGTATTTCATATCTTAATAGTCCACGGCGGTAAATGCGTCCCTTTATTGCCATTTTAATTCGAGCCGACACGATTCAACTAGATTAGAGGCATGATAGGAAAGTATGCAAGGCTTCGTCTAGTTTAAGTTGAGATGTGCAGATAAATCGAAGCTTTTGCTCCGATATGATGTAGGAGTTTGTGAGTTACAAAGACGCCTACATTTCCTGTTTGTTGTTTTTTAATAGTCAGGGTTCATAGACGTTTTCACCAATGATTTTCCATGACTTCTCCATGACCTTTACCTAATTTTCCATGACCAAAACAATGACTCGTTCTCAGCGGTACCACTGAAAATGGTTTATTTGAACATGGAACAGGAAAATAAGGTCTGCATATGAAACAGGTTGTGCCTATCTAAAACAAATCAAATAGTAGGCTTACTAGCTTCTACCGGCTAAAGCAACTCAAATCTCTCACCAGCAAAACACCTCGTCAGTTAAATGCCATCTTACGTTTCATTACTATACAGTATTTATCATCATTATAGTATTACTATTTCGGCGATTAGATAAAATATAAATTATATTTGATGAAACTTTAGTTACATTTCCATGAATTTTCCAAAACCTTGGGAAAAATATTGTTTTCCATACATTTTCCAGGGCCTGGAATTAGCATTTCCAGGTTTTTAATGACCGTAAGAACCCTGAATAGTGCATCTACAGATCAGACACGGTTTCACCTCTGTATAATCTCCCAGTGTGTCATTACTTCTTGGTTTCATCTGTCTCGATATGTCTTCTCTGACTGCCTCTTGTGGCGCGTTTCCACTGCAGGCCTCGCTCGGTTTGGTTAGGCCTTATTAGGCCCGGCTCACTTTAATGCTGCGCTTCCATTACAGTTTAGGAACTGGGGTAGTTACTATAGTAACGCAGTGTAGGTGGAGCCGTGACGTCATCTTCAATGTGAGCCCCAAAACAACACAGCCGTTAGCTCTTAGCACTCAGAGCTCACAGCTCCTCATATCTGTTCAGAAACTAGACAAAAGTTAAACAAGTACAAACCACAGACTGTCTGTGTCATGGAGAATACAGTCGCTGCTTTATTTATGTCTGTAGGCCGTTGTTGTGAGTGTGGACGGTCGGAGCATATATAACGTTAGCTTAGCCAAGCTACATTTAGAAAGCACGCATTTTAAAAGTGTTTTTCGCCTGCCGTCTGTCTGCAGACTTGTCAAAGCATTAATTCATGATTTTTACTAACCGGTATCAGTATGTTGTTGCTTCGGCATCATTTTGAAACGTGTATTACAATTAAATCACGGTCAAATATGTTCATCTTGTTGTAGTTGTAGCCCCCTCTCTCTAGTTTAGCATACTCAGCCCGACTCAGCCTGGTTGTTCCTGGCCCTAGAACCACGATTTAGTCGGCCAGAAAAAAGGTGAAAAAGTAGCCTCGGGCCAAAACTAGGCCAAGTGGAAACGCAACCAAAAACGGGCCCCGCACGGCTCGGCATGCTTAAAGCGAGCTACCCGCTGCAGTGGAAACGCGACATTAGTCTCAAATGTTTCACTCAGTCATTTCATATGAACCCTTTTCCCAGTTTTATTTCACACATTGACAGTCTGAGTTGCCATCAGATTATTGTAAAGGCTGCAGCAGCTAAAGCGGACAGAGAGAGAAGGAGAGACACTAAATGCACATTGAATAAACTTAGAAACCTTGTGAAAGAGCCAATTTAAGGCGATCTTCTCGTATTAGATGAGTGTGTAAAATCGATTTTCCTCTCACAGTGCAACCGGCAACAAATCCTCTTATTATAAGAAGATTTACAGTCTCTCTGTGTATTTACAATGTTCATACATGCCTGTCTGGATGTTTGAAATGAATAGCCGGCAACACGCTTTACATACCGCATGTGGGCAGTAGGGATTATCTCAACTCTTACATAACTATCATTCATGGTTTGTTGTTCTGCTATTGTGAAACAGGAATTCACGACATACCAGTCACGCATGTTTGAACAACAAAATGCCCTCACTTTAACAGATAACAAATCCACGACAACTCGACTTGAACCTAAAAGTGTTAATGAATATCTTCCGGTTTGCTTCATTTAGAGTCATTATATGTATTATAATTCAATTAAAGGAACTACTCTGGTTGTTCGTGGCGTACCCTATCTTTCTCCGTCATTTGTTTAAACTAAAATGTGCATAGTCAGTTGTTCCAGGCTGCAAAGAACTGTTTTTATTGTTATAATTTGCAGATTTTAAAGGTAATGCCTTTTAAAAGTATTTTGTTATCTGATATAAAACAGTAAAAGCAGGAAATCTCCACCATTTCAGACGCTGAACATTTTTGACATGAACATTTGCTTTAATAATTAACCAGTTATTTGTTATTGACTTATGATTGCAGATTTTATGTATGTATGTATGTAGTTAATCAAGGAACATGCGGTGAGGTGACGTGCAACAGCAACAACAACAACAACAACATTAACATTAACCTTTCTGTTGGTCGCTTGTGAGCAGACCCTTCACGCGATGGCAGAGCGAACAGGTACAGCCAGAGCCGGACCGAGACAATAAGGCTCAATCCCAAACCGCCCGCTACACCCTACCCCTCCGTTTGCGCGTTCACGGGGAGGGTCCGCCACATTAAGTGCTGTTCCAAACCAACGAGTGTGGAGCGGTGTGGAGGGGGAGTGGGCTATCAAGCCCTCAAACAGCGAGTCTGCAGCGGTGCTGACTGGAGACCGGTCTCTACCTGACCGGACTCAACGCTGTGTGTGTCCGTCAGGAAACACGCTGTTAACAAGTAGTTCCAGCAAACATCCACTGACAAACTGCGATGTTAACAACCTCATGATAACCTCATATGTTTTAACACAATTAAAGATGTTTAGAGTTTTATTTGAGTTATTAATTTACATTTTTTTGTCTAAGAGATGCTGATTTGAAACCGTTGTTACATACAGTTACGTCATTTCCTGTTTCTGCCGGAGAGAGGGGAGTTTGTCCCAAAGCTTGCCGCTGTATTTACTCCCTCCATCTGACAGGAGGGAGCCTCGTGTGTCACTCCGTAACGGAGGGGGAGTGTGTAGGCGTAGGGCGTGGTTTGGGATTGGGCCAAAGTCAGGCTGGGAATTATACACCCAGCCATTTTTCTGGATTTATTTCTCAATATTTACACGTTGCTGCCTATAGTGATAGCATAGCACTATCGTTTAAACCTACTACCCACAAATAAATATATGGACATGGGTTACTATTACTATTTTTTTTTTAGCAAAAGAATGGCTAGGTATTTGAAATGCTAAAATGTAGTTTAGTGCAGCTCATTATACATCCAGTGAAGGGCAATGTGGTATAGCATAACAACTGTGTAGGCCATTAAGGCTACTAACAACTTTTATTACACGGCTTAGTTGAATACTCGATTCTGATTGTAAATTCTTAACACGTGACACGTTGTTAATACAGTCGTACAGACCGCTGTCAAGGCCTATAATGAAGGTTGCTAAGGAGGATCAAGAAAGAGAAAGGGAAAGAGGTTAAAAGACGGAGCGCTGGACGTCAGATAAATCACCAGAAGAAGGCGGACAGGAAGTAAACAATAACAGGAACGCGCAATGGGCTCTGTAGTTTTATATAAGCGGGATAATGCGCAGCGAGGCGTCATTATGGGAAAAGAAAACCCGACAGGCGGATCAGGGAACCTGACGCGAAGCGGAGGGATCTTGATGAGCCTGAAGGGAAAACACCAGGCTTACTAATCTACCCGCACTGCTTTTCTCTGGTGTCGGAATGTCTCACGATGCTAGTGAATTCTTAAAAAACAAAACACCATTTAATTTTGGGTTAAAATGTGTTG
Source organism: Harpagifer antarcticus (assembly GCA_902827135.1). Lineage (NCBI taxonomy): Eukaryota > Metazoa > Chordata > Actinopteri > Perciformes > Harpagiferidae > Harpagifer > Harpagifer antarcticus. The sequence goes on from CADEHL010001344.1 coordinate 24,879, forward strand.
CACCTGCGTTACTGAGAATTGTAACGGGTAATATATTACCCAAATTTCATTAGTAATGGGTTTTGCTGTAATGAAGTAATGTAATACATTACTGTAACTCCGTTACTTTTGTAACGCGTTACACCCAACACTGGATGCAGTAGTTTGTGAGTACAGGGAATATACTGTTATATTTAATTACTGAAGTAGATAGATGGATAGATAGATAGATAGATGGATGGATAGATAGAGATAGATAGATAGATAGATAGATAGATAGATGGATAGATAGATGGATAGATAGATGGATGGATAGATAGATGGATAGATGGATGGATGGATGGATAGATAGATGGATGGATGGATGGATAGAGAGATAGATGGATGGATAGATGGATAGATGGATGGATAGATGGATAGATGGATGGATGGATAGATAGATGGATAGATGGATGGATAGATGGATGGATAGAGAGATAGATGGATAGATGGATGGATGGATAGATGGATGGATGGATGGATAGATAGATAGATGGATGGATGGATAGATGGATGGATGGATGGATAGAGAGATAGATGGATGGATAGATGGATAGATGGATGGATAGATGGATAGATGGATGGATGGATGGATAGATAGATGGATAGATGGATGGATAGATGGATGGATAGAGAGATAGATGGATAGATGGATGGATGGATAGATGGATGGATGGATGGATAGATAGATAGATGGATGGATGGATAGATAGATGGATGGATGGATGGATAGAGAGATAGATGGATGGATAGAGAGATAGATGGATGGATGGATGGATAGATGGATGGATGGATGGATGGATAGATAGATGGATGGATGGATGGATAGAGAGATAGATGGATGGATAGAGAGATAGATGGATGGATAGATGGATGGATAGATGGATAGATAGATGGATGGATAGATAGATGGATAGATGGATGGATGGATGGATAGATGGATGGATGGATAGATGGATGGATGGATGGATAGAGAGATAGATGGATGGATAGATGGATAGATAGATAGATGGATGGATGGATAGATAGATGGATGGATGGATGGATAGAGAGATAGATGGATGGGATAGATGGATGGATAGATGGATAGATAGATGGATGGATAGATAGATGGATAGATGGATGATGGATGGATAGATGGATGGATGGATAGATGGATGGATGGATGGATAGAGAGATAGATGGATGGATGGATAGATGGATAGATGGATGGATAGATGGATAGATGGATGGATGGATGGATAGATAGATGGATAGATGGATGGATAGATGGATGGATAGAGAGATAGATGGATAGATGGATGGATGGATAGATGGATGGATGGATGGATAGATAGATAGATGGATGGATGGATAGATAGATGGATGGATGGATGGATAGAGAGATAGATGGATGGATAGAGAGATAGATGGATGGATGGATGGATAGATGGATGGATGGATGGATAGATAGATGGATGGATGGATGGATGGATGGATGGATAGATGGATGGATGGATAGAGAGATAGATGGATGGATATAGAGATAGATGGATGGATAGATGGATAGATGGATGGATGGATGGATAGAGAGATGGATGGATGGATAGATGGATGGATGGATGGATGGATAGATAGATAGATAGATGGATGGATGGATGATAGATAGATGGATGGATAGATAGATGGATGGATGGATGGATGGATGGATAGAGAGATGGATAGAGAGATAGATAGATGGATGGATGGATAGATGGATGGATGGATAGAGAGATAGATGGATGGATAGATGGATGGATGGATGGATAGATAGATGGATGGATAGATAGATGGATAGAGAGATGGATAGAGAGATAGATGGATGGATAGATGGATGGATGGATGGATAGATAGATGGATGGATAGATAGATGGATAGAGAGATGGATAGAGAGATAGATGGATGGATAGAGAGATAGATGGATGGATAGATGGATGGATGGATGGATAGATAGATGGATGGATAGATAGATGGATAGAGAGATGGATAGAGAGATAGATGGATGGATAGATGGATGGATGGATGGATAGATAGATGGATGGATAGATAGATGGATAGAGAGATGGATAGAGAGATAGATGGATGGATAGAGAGATAGATGGATGGATAGATGGATGGATGGATGGATAGATAGATGGATGGATAGATAGATGGATAGAGAGATGGATAGAGAGATAGATAGATGGATAGATAGATGGATGGATAGATAGATGGATAGAGAGATGGATGGATGGATGGATAGATAGATGGATAGAGAGATGGATAGAGAGATAGATGGATGGATGGATAGATGGATGGACCTTTATTAATCCCCGCGTGGAAATTCAGTAGTTTAAACAGCAACAGGGTAAGATTGAAAAACAGGACAGCACGGATTCACACAAGATTAAAGATTAATACAATTAAAGATACAACTAAAATGATAGACAGTTAAGTATCTTTTTAAAATAAGAAATGAAGTACATCATAGGTTAGTAACAACCAGTGATTGATGTTCACTTCGATCTGAAACCATTTCTCTGATCGTTCTCTCTGGGTTTTACAGCCTCTCACTGAGTCTCACGGGCATAATGGAGGCGACCTTGGCGAGCTTATAAAATGTAATCTATAATATTCAATCTTAATGTAGCTGTTAGAAACTGTCTGAAAAATAATCTGTTTTTGATTGCTTTCTCTTTTCTTGTGCGAATAAACCTCATTAATTTACATTCTGTCTCGAGCTGAGAAAAATTGACGTTTACAGATTGATGTAATTATTGATCAGCCACTATCACATTTACTCACATTTATAGCTTGATTCTTTATTTTGTGAGCAAAGATCAGTAAATGTGTTTGTTTTAAAGGGCTTGTACTGAATTCAGCAATACCAACAGTTTTAACCCGAGATATATTTGATAAACATGCTGCTTATTTCTTTAATAAAAGATTACAGTTGTATACTCAACATTACATTGTTGTTAAAACCCTACTAGTCGCAGTTGGTTAGCTTGGGGTCGTTGACTTGCTCTCTCTACGCTGCATTCTTTGGAAATATAGCATGAATTTAAAGAATAGAAATTGAATAGCAGTTGTGTTTCCCCTCTGTGTTGAAAGTGTAGATCTTGTGTTATATAAACACGTCATTATCAGAACACCCCGTGAGGAAACTGGCACTTCCTGATTTTTTCCTTCATTTCAGATCTACACATGCAGCTGTCTGACTTGATTGAAGGTTATTTGTCTTACTTTCAGTTTCTATAATGTACTTTACACCTCTCTCATTGCAGGATATGTCTGTAGGGCAGGTGGTTGAGATATTTACATACATTATTATCTATTTCAAGCTTTCTTCCTTGTGGCATTTGCAAAAAAACGGCTAATTCAGCCCTGCTAGATATCACCATCAATCAAGTTATGGATTTTTCACCAAACTTTTTCCACTCAGTTTTATGCACACTGTGCTTACGAATTGATTTCCCTTTAAGTGAAGAGCACTCGAACTAGACATACAGTCAGAGTAGCACAGGATGAGGCGTTTGCTGATTTTTCAGAGCTTTCCAGGCGCTTTGACCCGCCGTCTAGGGGCTTTACCATCTCATCTTGCAGTCATGGGATGATCCCTGAGGCCAGCAGGTCCAACTTAATTGAATCCATTTAAATACACTCTGGTTAAACTAAACCTCTACGAGCAACCGGCGTTCGCCCCTGACACTGCTGCACTGCTCTTAAAGGTCCCCTATTGCACTGTTTTTCATCAATATATTATAGGTCTCAGATATATACAAAACATGTCTCTGAAGTGTTTGGCTCCAAACACCAAACAGATCATTGGAGCATTACCCATAATCCCCTCTGTTTCAGCCCTGTTTCCAAAGTGCTGTTTCTCTGTCTGTTACTTTAGATGAAAATAAGGAGCCCCTCCCCACGCCCCTCTGAGAGACATTTGGTTAGAAAGAACTCAATGGTGCTCTAGGAGGAGATTCAGGTGATAAGGGGGGGGGCGGGGGGGGGGGGGGGGGTACCTTGGTTGGTGATTGGCTAATGGTTACACAAGACAACACATCGTTATGACATCACAAAGTGGTCAAAATCTGATCAGCTCATTTTCAGACAGGTTTTTATAGAAATGGATCAAAAAGAGAGAGAATCTTTGTTCCTGAAACTTTCAGAGTCTCTTTCCACAGAGGGGACACATGTTGATGTAGAAGAGACATGAAGAAGAGGGGACACATGTTGATGTAGAGGAGACATGAAGAAGAGGGGACACATGGTGATGTAGAAGAGACGTGAAGAAGAGGGGACACATGGTGATGTAGAGGAGACATGAAGAAGAGGGGACACATGTTGATGTAGAAGAGACGTGAAGAAGAGGGGACACATGTTGATGTAGAAGAGACATGGAGAAGAGGGGACACATGCTGATGTAGAAGAGACGTGAAGAAGAGGGGACACATGTTGATGTAGAAGAGACACAAAGAAGAGGGGGACACATGTTGATGTAGAAGAGACATGAAGAAGAGGGGACACATGTTGATGTAGAAGAGACGTGAAGAAGTGGATTTTGCATAATACTATAGTAGAAGAAACCACAAAGGAATTCACTCGCTTCCTCCTTACATCTCCATGTCCACTGTAATGGGGATTTTCATAATAACCATCAACTGACAGATTAATGTTAAACACACAAGAAACACATTTTAAAGATCAGGCCTTCTTATTTTATCACTAACTTAATGGCTAACCTTGAGTACTATAATCAGCGGTGGGTAAGCAAGACACAGCTTGGTTTGAGCTTTGAAGAGTTGAGGCGGCAAATAAACTACACGACACACACTGCACACAATGTTCACAGCTATAACATCGCTGCTAACTTTATACTTGCACTATTTTATCTGCTTTATTGTTGGAGGAGCCTGCGACCTAAGATTTTAATTGTCATAACTACACTGTAGCTATGCACAAATGATAATAAAAGCCTTGAATCTTGAATCATGCTCTTACTCTCCAGAGGATGAACCAACTGGCTTGTTAGGCAAGACACTTATCTAGTAGGTAGTAGTAGGATTGATGTCAATGTTCTTCTGTGGTGGGAAGAGTATATTAAAGCGACCACAGTCGGCCTGGTAGGAAAGGAGCAAGGTTTACAGTTACAGATAACAGCAGAGCGTGGATCGAATGCACCACAAGCCAACCGCTTCAAGATAAATAGTTTTTGAGAAATACTAAAAGTGGTAAATGGCTGTGGAGCAGAAAGTCCTTTATTTCAGGTCTCTCTGGGCATATTGCTGCAACCTTGTAAAGACAAGTGCTTCACACGGGCTAACAACGTTTTTTTAAAATATTCAAGCCTGCCAAATACTTACACCGACCACGTCTGAGTGCAGCCACATCGAGAAAGAGAAAGTGTAAAAGGGAATCCTCTCCAGCCTGAGATCACTAACACCAGCAGGTCAGAGTGTTAACCCTCTGAGGCCCACATAGGACATTTCCGTTTTTGTATATTTTTGTATTTTGCCTTATAAATTGTCATTTCTTTACAGTATAATCAAGTTTGACACATCCCAGAAATCAGCACAACCTCAGCTGATGATACATGTCACTCATTAGAGACTTATATACACTATAATAGGGGATATTTGCCCATAAAGAAGGGTTTGAATTATTTTGACACCGCAGAAACACACCTCAGCATGTGCACATTTGATTATTAAATAGAGAGAAAATAACATCCCCATTGTCTTCTAGTTCAGTTTCTTTTAACCCAGCTCTTATTATAAGTGTACCACTGTTGCCTGAAGACCTGAGATACTGAGGAGTGTTGTTATCTTTCTGACTGCACTCTTCACTCAAAGAGGTTCTTTATTATTTGTGCAGATTAGGGGTGTAACTTCGGTTCGGTACACGTGTGTACCGAAGTGTACCGAACGAATATAACGTTAAACGTAAAAAATTGAGAACGTGAACAACTTCTTGGAAGTAATCTCAGGTGCTGCGTCGCAGCATTCAGAGTAATTTGCTCACATTGTGTTTGCTCACAACGCGTCATAGAGCGAGCAAGTCATTTCATTGGACGAGAGGCATACTATGAGTCAGAGGGATGCGTTCAAATGTAGTCAGTAATTTGAGGAACTGTCGAAAAGGCGAACGCAGATAAAGTTGAGCTCGAAAATCCTCCAGCATCATTGAAGTCTCCGATTTAGGAACATTTTGGTTTCGCAGTTACGTACAAGGATGACGGACAAAGACAGGTGGACCGAACCAAAGATGTTTGTCGGCATTGTTCAACTACAATTGGTTACGCGGCTGGCAATACATCAAACTTGCACACTCATTTGAAAAGGCATCACCCCGAACGTGAATATCACCGGTACCAAAAGACTGAAGTGCAAACCCAACTCCCGCTAGCATTTGAGCCTCCACCACTCACAGAGAGTTCAGACCGAGCCAAAGCTATTACAAACGCCAAATATCCTTATGTTGCCATGTTAGCAAAGCGCTACCTGGCTGTATCTGCTGCTTCTGTCCCTAGCGAGAGGGTGTTCTCCACAGCAGGAGACATTGTTAGTGCCAGCAGATCTGCCCTTTCAGCAAGCAATGTGGACAAGTTCATCTTTCTTTAAAAAAACATGAAAATACAATGACAAGCAAGTCATAATGTCAAACTGGCTGCTTACAGTACAGTTCAAATACAGATTATTTCAGTTAATCGAAAAGCTGCACCTTAATGTTTATTTTATTATATTTTGTATTTGAGTGAATACATTATTCACAGTTTATAATTTAAAAAAAATATGTTATGTTTTGTGATAATTTTTTCAAGTGTACCGAAAACGTACCAAACCGAACCGTGACCTAAAACCCGAGGTACGTACCGAACCGAAATGTTTGTGAACCGTTACACTCCTAGTGCAGATACGTTGAGTATTGGAGGTAATGATGCAGGGTATTTTCGGTACAAAGCATAAAGAGGAAATGCTTCTAAGCTGAATGTTCATTTATTTATATCGTAAATATTTTGTTATCCATTGCACAAGATGCTGCCAAGCGATGCTCCATCAGTCTGAAATGGGTCATGCTGTAACCACAGATGATCAATTTTGTGTAATTTGTATTATGAACTATTGCTCTTGAGACTATCCTGCTCATTCCTGGAGAACTCTAGACATTACAGAGTACTCCATTCATCTGCTACTGAAGCTTGGATACAGTTAATTTAATAAGGACATTGTAATTACACTTCTCCAGTTTGAAGTTTCTCAGCAGACTGTAGATTTTGTCTCTCTTTAACGTGTTTTATTAGTCATGCTTTTGGCTGAACTGTTGATGCACTTTGAAGTCCTCTTGGCTCTCTTCCCTCTTGATTCCCCCGCAAACACTTTGATGTTTTGTTTTTTGCTGCAAACCTACCTGAGGGGACACAAACTCTGTTAAATCACCCTAATTATGTATTGTGTCTTAATTAACATGACAGTATTTTAGCTCTGAGCGCAGGATTAGCTGAAAAGAGTCAAGGAAACGTATTTACAAGTTAACAGCGTTTTAATTAAACAATGATATGGTGATATCTTCCTTCCTCTGTTGGTGTGGGATCAGAAAAGAGACCAATTTCCTGTTTCCATCACATGTTAAAGTCTAAAGTCTTCTCCCATTGGTCAGCGTCGACGGGGCGGGTCCAAGGCACGTCCTGTCGTTTTCTGATGGTCATTATTAGGGCTGCACGATATTGTAAAAAACTGACATCGCGATTTCCCCCCCCCCCTGAGGTATATATTGTGTTTTTTTTAACTATATTTAACCGGATGAAGGTATTGTCTCCACGGATTATTTAAGTATAGTATCTAATCGATCCGATCTCGTGACAGGGGAAGCAAACACAGACATCACAACACGTACTTTTACGGAGCTTTTATGGGAGATCGTCTCACCGTAGCTGTCAATCTGATCAAAAGACGTGTTCAATGGCTTTAAAACGAGAAAAAGACGCGGCTGAATCGGTTGATCCATAGGTTAATAATGTATCTCAAAATAATCGGGGTGTCCGCCTTGTTTTTTTTCTCACTGGGTAAGTTTGCGATCAGGTGACATGGACACTGCTCATTAGAAATGAATAGGAAAAAAATATTGTATCCATGTCACGTCTTAAGAGGGTTATTTGTGTTTTGTGAGACTGGGTTGCCTCTGGAGATAATGGCCAATTATAGCAGTTCAGGTTTTTAGTCGCCAGAAGAAGCGTCCTGCAGGGACCGAAACAGCAGGAGTCCATCGGTGCTGTGTGCACATTAATGTCCTATTAAAGCATCGCTATGAAGGAAGCAAGAGTCTCTAGCCCCCTGACATCCACCTTGCAGAAGTGTCATCATTAAAAGTGATGTTGAATCGCTGCCAGCCACAGTGGCTCTGTAGTGGGATCGACCCTGCAGAAGGAGGGAGAGAGCATCAGTTACACAACACTTTAAAATAACCTGTGTTCTTTTAAGATAAGATAAGATGGACCTTTATAGAGTGGTGTAGTGACGAGTCCTAAAACCCGGAAGTGAGTTAACATTTTACCACTTCCTGTTCCCTCGTCTCAGAGTCAATGGGTTTTCTCCATAGGATTTTGGAAAATAGCTGGAAATAAGGTCTGTGTTTGAGACACATTGAAGAGACGGATCACGTTTTGTTCTACGACATTAAATCCATCAGCAGTGACCCCACTGGTGATTCTTGAAGAGTTTACGTGTCTGAAAAACGATGGTCGTTACCAAGTGGCTGAATAGGACTACAGAAGTTGTCGAGGCCGTTTTACGTCATTACACCGAACACGTAAACACTCCCGCTAAGTTTGTTTGTCCTGTTCTGCTTGAAAGCAAGTCCCTGCCTTCTGCAAACTGTTCAAACAAACGCTTCAACATGAACAATTTTGAATCTGTATTTTTGAATATGGATATTGAGTTGGCGTGACGTTGAAGTCGTGCGACCCTGCTGTACTCGGCTGTAGTTCGTTTATAGCATAACGTTAGCATTTTGCTTCTGGCGATTAGATTTATGATTATAAAATTATAAAAGTAGGGTAGACATGTGGAGATTATCCGGCTGAACAAAACGTGCATTTATCAAACACGTTAGTTTTCCACAGACCTTATTTTTTTACAATATTCCAAAATACCATTGCTTTGTGTCGAGGGAACCCATGCAGCTTACTTCCGGGTAAATACGTCATCCCTGCTCCACTCTATTGATCCCCGTGGGGAAATTCAGTAGTTCAAATAGCAACAGGGTCAGGATGAAAAACAGGGCAGCACAGATTCTCACAGATTAATAAAATTAAAGATAAAATCAAAGATAAAAAAAAACAAAAAAAAACTATGAAATAAGAAATTAATTAAAATGTGCACATATACAGGACTGTCTCAGAAAATTAGAATATTGTGATAAAGTTCTTTATTTTCTGTAATGCAATTAAAAAAACTAAAATGTCATACATTCTGGATTCATTACAAATCAACTGAAATATTGCAAGCCTTTTATTATTTTAATATTGCTGATTATGGCATACAGCTTAAGAAAACTCAAAAATCCTATTTCAAAAAATTAGAATAGTTCCTCAGACCAAGTAAAAAAAAAAGATTTATAACAGCAAAACACAATCAAACATTTGAAAATGTCCATTAATGCACTCAGTACTTGGTTGGGAATCCTTTTGCACGGATTACTGCATCAATGCGGCGTGGCATGGAGGCAATCAGCCTGTGGCATTGCTGAGGTGTTATGGATGCCCAGGATGCTTCAATAGCGGCCTTTAGCTCATTAGCATTGTTGGGTCTGGTGTCTTTCAGCTTCTTCTTCACAATACCCCACATATTCTCTATGGGGTTCAGGTCAGGGGAATTTGCAGGCCAATCGAGGACAGTAATGCCATGGTCAGTACACCAGTTACTGGTGGTTTTGGCACTGTGGGCAGGTGCCAGATCATGCTGGAAAATGAATTCCTCATCTCCATAGAGCTTTTCAGCAGACGGAAGCATGTAGTGCTCTAAAATCTCTTGGTACACAGCTGCATTTACTCTGGGCTTGATGAAACACAGTGGACCAACACCAGCAGCTGACATGGCTCCCCAAACCATCACTGACTGTGGGAACTTCACACTGGATTTCAAGCAACTTGGATTTTGCTTCTCTCCAGCCTTTCTCCAGACTCTGGCGCCTTGACTTCCAAATGAAATACAAAACTTGCTTTCGTCTGAAAAGAGGACTTTGGACCACTGTGCAACTGTCCAGTGCTTCTTTTCCTTAGCCCAAGTCAGACGCCTCTTCCGTTGTCTTGAGTTCAGAAGTGGCTTGACCATGGGAATACGGCTATTGTAGCCCATTTCCCGGACACGTCTGTGAACAGTGACTTTTGATACCTGGACTCCAGCTTCAGTCCACTGTCTTTGAAGCTCCCCCAAATTCTGGAAGCGACTCTTCTTCACAATGCTGTTAAGGCTGCGGTCATCTCTCTTGGTTGTGCAGCGTTTCCTGCCACATTTCCCCCTTCCAACAGACTTTTTGTGGATGTGCTTTGAAACTGCACTCTGTGAACAGCTTGCTCTTTGAGAAATTTATTTTTGTGTCTTACCCTCCTGATGGAGGGTGTCAATGACGGTCCTCTGGACAGCAGTCAGATCAGCAGTCTTCCCCATACTTGTGATTTAGTTTACTGAACCAAGCTGAGTGTTTTTCAAGGCTCAGTAAACCCTTGCAGGTGTTTCGAGTTAATTAGACGATTCAAGTGATTCGTTGAACACCCATCTAGTATACTTTTTCATGATATTCTAATATTTAGAGATAGGATATTTGAGTTTTCTTAAGCTGTATGCCATAATCAGCAATATTAAAATAATAAAAGGCTTGCAATAGTTCAGTTGATTTGTAATGAATCCAGAATGTATGACATTTTTGTTTTTTTAATTGCATTACAGAAAATAAAGAACTTTATCACAATATTCTAATTTTCTGAGACAGTCCTGTACATATTGGGTCATATAAACCATGAAGTAAGAAATTAATTCAAATGAAAATGAACATAGTGTATATACAAATTGGGTCATATATACATATTAGATATATTAACATGAATGTGTGGAAACAGTATTTTATGTCCAGTAATTTTAGTGACCATCTTCAATGTTGCCATAATAGTGTAGATATTTTTAGTTTAGGGCTGTTAAGATGTGTCGAAATTAAGTGTTAGTGCTGCACTAATTGGTCATTTCCTTTGAATGAGATTGCTCTATTTTTAACCCAAGACAGGAGTAGTGTTTTTATGGAAAAGCCAGATTATTCTACAAGAAAAAAAGATGTATTTCACATTTGAAGGATATGAAGTGACCATGAAAGACACTCACTCTGTAAACAAGATTTATCCCTTTCTGTCCGGGTGTTTGAACTCACCATTTCCTCTGGCACTGGAATTGATTTATTACCTTGAATACATTTTCATGTGTAGATTGTGATGGCACCACTGCATCATAGCTGGATGTGTCCTCCTACAATATCTGGTTGTGTCACACTTTCACCATCCCTAAACGCAATTCTGTGTACACTCTATAATTAGCTTAGAGAGACGGCCTGATGACAGAAGTTTGGCTTTAGGAAAAGGTTTTGGCTTCAAGCTAAATGTGTTCAGCTCCTTCAAGAGGAGACCATTGCCATGCAGTCTTTCTTCAGCAAAAGTAATTCTGTTTCTTTATTTAACTTCTTAATTGTGACACAAAAACGTCTCACTTGAGTGAAGAAGCAGGAAATAAAAAGGAACTCACCTTGTGGTTTAACCGGCAAGAGAGAAAGCCTTTGAGCTCCAGACTGTTTCAGAAATAATTAGGGATGCACGATATTGGTTTTTTGAAACCGATACCGATACCGATTACTTCCTGCTTCCCAAGACCGATACCGATAACCGATAATAATATATATATATATATATATATATTAGGGCTGCGCATCTTCACTGGTCTCATGATTCGATTCGATTACGATTATCCTGTCAACGATTCGATTCAATTCGATATCCCGATGCATCCCGATGCATCACGATTCATACCAATGCATTGCATCCTCAATTTTCTATATTACTGCACATGGCTTATTTTTCATCAATGCATACATGCAGTAAATACATATGAACTCTCTTTTTATTATTTAGAAAGTGCTTCAGAAATCAATAACATAAATGTCTTGACATTAATTTATAAACCAAAATAAATGAATTGTATAGGTCTAGCCTCCATATATCTGTGTGTGATACTGTGTGGACTTGAGTCTGAACACAGCAGACAACAGGAGTATTTACAATAGCATATACAAACTAAAATACTGCATGTGGGTGCACACTTACATTCTCTGTCTTACTGTTACATAAATCCCATGAATGTATGAGATTAAATTAGCTTCATTATATCTCAGTGATTAAGTGAATAATAAAGTTTCAATCGGGTCACTATCAGCCTGTCACTCATTATTTTCAGGGAGGGGGCGGGGTTTGGAGGAACGGAGAGGAGACGGTGATCGCGGAAGCTTTTTTCCTCCTGCCTTCACAAACTTTACACACGTATATATCATCTGAAAATTGCTAGAGGACATTCATACTTTATAATCCAAGACTTAATTAAATCCACCAAAAACCTGACATGATTGTAACGCGATTATTTTTGAAAAACATAAATCCCTGTGCCGCAGCGACACGGAGTGATTCAGAGCGGGTCCTTCTGCTGTTGGTTCTGGACTGGTGGTGTTGTGTTGGTGGATAAAGCAGACAGCTCCGTGTTTGGTGTTGCTGTGCCGCTGTCACGTCTGTTCCCTGATCTCTGCGTCACGGACCGATTTGATATTAAAGTGACAGAAAAAAAAAAACTTTATAGTAAAGCCGCGGCCGGAAAATCAGGAAGCAACGTTACTACGCTATAACCGATTATCTTCCGTCACTGCATCGGTACCGAATCGTCCACGTCCGCATCGCAATGCATTGTAGAAACGATTATTTTCAACACCCCTAATATATATATATATATATATTAAATGCACCTGATGTTTTTGCACACCTGGTGGTTAAAAAAAGACTAGTAGTGAGCAAATGACATGAGCATTACTACTATGAACAAAACAAAGCCAAGAACAGTTTTGACTCTTCAAAGTGACCATATTTATTTGCCCAAATAAAGTTCTTGCCTTTTTCAAAAGCCTCGTCGATAGGTAAAAGCCCCGGTGCCTTTGGCGATGTTTCAGGTGACTAATCAGGTTGGAAGTATTATAGCTCGTTGCCTTTTTCCCTCCTCGTGGAACTTCTGCATCTGTTAATACAAATAGCAAGCGAACATGTTTGTTTACTGTCCTGGCTTCACGGCCGCACACCATTTACGTCACAGCCAGGCATGAGTTAGGGAGCGCTGGATTTGTGAAAAACTCCCCTCTTCCTAAACCACTAATACCACAGTACTGGAAAAACGGGAGGAGCGGAGAAAAAAACAAGCGCCGCTCATCCCAATCCACCCACACCGCAGTATTTTTTACCCAAAATATATATTTTATATTATCGGGGCTATTAATACTTTTATCGGGTTTATCGGGATGACGTCATCATTCCTAATATCGGACCGATAATTATCGTGCACCACTAGAAATAATCCTTGATATGCGTTTCATCACCGCAGTATTTAGTTTAGACAGTAGCTGCCGGGTCCCGCATCGCTCAGCCCCGTCCTTTTTTATCAATTTTTTTTTCTAAAGCTTTATACCCCAAATCAGCACTTTTGAAACAGGAAGTGAAATAGAGGGATATGAAGCATGGGTAGAATGGGTGATCTGTTTGGTATTTTGAGCAAAACACTTCATAGACATGTTTTTTATATATCTGAGACCTATGCTATTGCCTAAAAATAGCATGATAGGTGACCTTTAACTTCTTAATCGTGACACAAGAACGTCTCACTTGAGCTGGCTTTACAAGAACACAAAGTAATAAGTTGTGGGACATCACTAAAGTAACAATTACTGTGCCTGTTTTTTTACTTTCTATCTCAATCTCGATCTGGTGGTTGATAAAGGGTGTTGCAGTTTCAATTAGATATCAAGCATAAATTATCCAGTTTGAGATGAAATGAACAGACACCAAATAGTCTGTAAACCACCTGGACTTTCAGGACAAATGTTTTGAAATGATTAAACTATGAAGCTGCCCTCCAAGTAGAAAATAGTTATAAAACTGCACTATCGCAAGAATTAAATTCCTCTGCAAGCTGGCATTCAGACCTGTTTTTGTTGAAGTGTCACTTAGTAAGAACATGTTTTTCAGTACAACACAAGCCCTGTTTTGTTCTCCTTAATAACAAATGTTAACTTTCCACATTTCAGTGTTTAATGACACTGCAAACCATGTGGGATTTCAAAATGGCAGGAAACCGTTTTAGATTGTGTGGCTTTCCTTTTAACGTTTTGCATCGCTTTAGGAAAGGTTTTGGCTTCAAGCTAAATGTGTTCCGCTCCTTCAAGAGGAGACCATTGCCATGCCGTCTTTCTTTAGCAAAAGTAATCCTGTTTCTTTATTTAACTTCTTAATCGTGACACAAAAACGTCTCACTTGAGCTGGCTTTACAAGAACACAAAGTAATAAGTTGTGGGACATCAATAAAGTAACAATTACTGCGCATGTATCTCAATGATCTGGTGGTATTGAGTTGTTCATGCAGCTGCTGAAACACCCTGATGCACAAGGCTTTCAGAGAATAATAATGCGTTGGAAAAGCACAAAGTACTAAGTTGATAAAAGGTGTTGCAGTTTCTAACTTTGTTCTCTTGTCAGGACAATTACAAGAAAGTTGTAGAAAGTAATGCAGGGTTTTTCTGGATGATGCTGCATTGTGGCAACGTTTATCAAGGTTTAACTTTATTAACACCTTTATTCGTCCCACAGAAGGGACATTTGCATTTGTTGCAGCAAGAAAAGAGCCAAATACGGCTTAATATTAACCAAGAAGCATGCATACAAAATATTAAACATATTTTTGCTGGATAACAGGTTTATGAGTTTTTCCAAGCACTCAGCCTTGAGGCCCAAATGAATGCGGGTCTGTGCCGTTGTTTTATTTATATTTCACACAGTAACGGGATATCGCCCTAGGGCAGTGGTTCTCAAACTTTTTCTGTCAGGCCCCCCCTTTGGAGAAAAAAAAAAGTCGGGCCCCCCCAACACAAGTCAGGCTCAGTGGCGGCGGCAGAGATTTGTTTTGGTGGTGCTGTGGGGTAGCTTGCCGTTTCATAGAGGGTGCTCAAACATTTAGGGTTTCCCATTAATGTACTGGGCGCTACAGTGGAATTTTCTACTGCAACAATCCCCACGCATATACACAGTGTACCCGCGACAGTTACAATGAAGGCTCGATAATCAGCTCACGGCATATAGGTGTAAGCAGGGGTAAAGTGCTATTTTTATACGTGGTGTCAGGGGGCATGCTCCCCCGGGAAGATTTATTTTTAAATATTGAAGTTAAAAGCATCAATCTGGTGCACTTTGAGAGCAACATGAAGAGATCTATCGATACCTCTCTCAGCACCCATTTGAAACAGAACTGTAAACAGATTTACTTTTTCTTTATGGATATTTTACAAATCACCCTTTTAAACTTTATTCTTGTTTTACTGTCATATAGTATTTCATAGTTGTTCTCATTTATTCTCTTATTTTTTTATAACTATAATGATCATATAAACATGTGCCTCGGAAATAATTGTTTCATTAATGGTGACCAAAACGTTTGAGACCCACTGAGATAACACTGAGAGTCCTTTAGCTCACTGAGTCTCTCAGTCTGACAGGAGAGGACTCTCCTCCACCTTGTTGTTGAAACAACTCCTTATATCCGTTAGCGTAGCTCGCTAGTACCAGAAGCTAACAACAACGATCTCCGGTACCGGTGCGCTCTTTCTCTCTCGCTCGCGCACACAAAATGGCTCGTTCCACACACACACAGAATGAATGAATGAATGAATGAAACACAGAGACCCAGACGTAATAGTACTGTATCATATTATTTTCGAATCAATAATTTTTTAAATTGTGATTTATTTTTTATTTTTTATCTTTAAAAAAAAAGAAGAATGTATAACCATTTTTCCTCCTGGTCTCTCGCGCTCTCAAACCTAATGAAATCAATGCAGCAGCACTTCAATGGTTTGGCTTATTTAAAGCAAATTAACCTGTACTTTTTCTTTTTGTTCCGAGTTTTTATCTTTATGGTTTATTGCATTTTTTTTCCCCCTCAATTCGCCCGGCCCAACATGATAATAATAATTCATTAAATGTTTTATTAGAGCGCGTTTTAAGGCAATCCAAGCACTTCACAATTACACATAGGCCTATTAGACATGTATCAGTTATTACTGTGGACAATACCCACAGGAGCAAATACAAAGAAACCAAAACTGGATCAAATGTATACGATGGGACAAAAACACAAACTGTGGTTCGGACTCTCTGGTGTCGAAACGCCCTTAAATACAGATTAACTAATGTGTAAAAAAAACAAAAAACTTTTTACAGTAAGTCCTGTCATTTTTCACGATTGTATGTGGTCTCTCCCATCAGCCAATCAAATATGTCGGGCTCAACCGTTGCTATAGTAACGCCGTCCTGCCTCCTGGAGAACATTTCATGCATGTTAAGTGTTCCTCCGATGCTCACTCGTTGTCTTGCACTCTCTCAAGTACACACACGCACGCACGCACGCACACAGACGTTTTAAGGTAACTGCCAACCTGGTCCAGGAAATACTTCAAATTAGTCAGTAAGTCTGACTTAAAACCTCTCAGTTTTGCACTTTGAAATCTAACATGTTGCTGTCAATTTGCTAAAGTTGCAGGAATTCTCGAGGCCTTTATTTATCATTGGACATTTTCTGCAATTTTAAAATGTTTTCTTGGCTTAGATTTATGTAACTAAACTGTATGGCATGTTAAATAATTCATAATAGTTTTTTTCTTGTAGTATTTGAGATATTTTGCTGAAAACCAACAGATATCAGCCTGCTCGATTAAGTTCAGGGGATCGTAATTGGCTCTTCACACACACACACACACACACACACACACACACACACACACACACACACACACACACACACACACACACACACACACACACACACTGAAGTGCTTCTTCAGAACAAGCACTTATGTATGTTAACTATATCTGGTCCACCGGGTCACTTTATCCTGTGTGTGTGTGTGTGTGTGATAGGCTACAGTTACAGGCTGAATATCGTATCACAAGATTATTTTCTCAACTTTTGTTTTGTTTTAACAGTATACAATTGTACTGTTCTTTAACGTCCCAGCAAATAATGTACTACCTTTACTCCTGTGTTGCCCACTTTTTCCAACCTATACAAATCTCTATTTACATATCTGGTATTCAGTTTCTGGGCCATATTAGTTGAGATTTCGACTAACTAGGGAGGCGTGTGGTGCAGTGGGTTGTGAGATGGTGTTCGGATCAGGGGCAAGACACTTCACCCTGAATTGCTAATGTAATTTCAGGAGCTCACCAACTCCTGTGTCAAAACAAAATAACAGATTTTGCTCCAAACTAAAAAGGCCTTATTACCGTTTTATAGGCTTTTATCCTCTAACGTTCCCCATAAACCAGACGTAATTTCTGTGAAGCTTTCGGACTCCAACTGGGCTGTAATTTATGTTTGGTTTGTTTTGGGATTATTAGGCTCAGACTAGGTGAAGTTTCTGAACACTCCAATTAGAGATCAAGCATAAATGATCCAGTTGAAAACCCTTTTGAGATGAAATGAACAGACACAAGATAGTCTGTAAACCACCTGGACTTTCAGGACAAATGTTTTGAAATGATTAAACGATGAAGCTGCCCTCCAAGTAGAAAATGTATTATCTTTTCAATTTACACACGGCATCTATTGCACGTCTGTCCGTCCTGGGAGAGGGATCCCTCCTCTGTTGCTCTCCCTGAGGTTTCTCCCATGTTCCCTTTAAACTGTGGGTTTTCTCCAGAAGTGTTTCCTTGTACGATGTGAGGGTCTAAGGACAGAGGGTGTCGTTTTGTCATACTGATATTCTGTACAAACTGTGAAGTCCACTGAGACAAATGTAACATGTGATATTGGGCTATATAAATAAACATTGATTGATTGATTGATTGATTGAAAATAGCTATAAAACTGCACTATCGCAAGAATTAGATTCCTCTGCAAGCTGGCATTCAGACCTGTTTTCCTGTGTCACTTAGTAAGAACATGTTTTTCAGTACAACACAAGCCCTGTTTTGTTCTCCTTAATAACTTTCAGTGTTTAATGATTTGATTCAAGGCTTTTGGGATAACCACTGCAAACCATGAGGGATTTCAAAATGACAGGAAGCAGTTTTAGATTGTGTGGCTTTCCTTTTATCGTTTTGCATCGCTTTTCTGGTTCTCTCAAGCTCTGTTTTTTTTTTTACCTTTTCTCACTTGCAGTAGTGGATCAATAGTGAATCAGACATTAAGTTAGGTGACTGCCATCTATCAGAATAATTTCAACCTCACTTCATCTGTCTATCAATCTATTTTGCCACTTTTTTGAAGCTAAAATCGTCTTTCTAGCTGCTTGGATGTGAATACTTTTACTCTTCTGTGTTGGTAAAGATAATACCTACTAAACCTGAATGACATCACATGTTGATCAGGTAACACAGGTGACATTATATCATTGCTCAGTGCAGTTATTTTATTGTTATTCCCATGTCAAAGTCACCATGCAGCAAAAAAGTGTGTAGCTGAGTGAAGAGTAAATGGGCTGTACATGTATTATTAATTATTCTGCTTGTTATTTTTAAGATAGTGGGTTTATTCTTTGGGTGAGTTTGTTTTCTTTCTTGCAGTAAGAGTAAATGACATTGCTTGAGAGAGGTGGAAACATTCGGCAGCTCCTAGCCTATCTTCCAAAATTGAAGAAACAGTTTGGGAGCTCACTGCAAATTATTCATAGCCTTCTGTTAAAGCTGCTACAATCTGTGTGTGTGTGTGTGTGTGTGTGCGTGTGTGCGTGTGTGTGTGCGTGTGTGTGTTTTGTGTGTGTGAAAACAAGAGAGTGCCAGTGTTGAGAACACGAGGAAAGCCAATGTGCGTCGAGGATTATTTAGTTGTTGGTCGATAGCGGGTCGGAGTTTTATGCTTTTTTCCTTTCGCTCTATCGCTGAGGCAAAAGCGTTCCTTAAGAGTTGATTCAGAGGAAGTTAGCTCCCTTTTCTTAGTAGAAATATAATCTCAACAAAAACCCATTATCCCGCTTACTGGGGAAAACTCCAGAGGAAATACAAAAAATGTGGTAATTAGAATAGCGGTCATTAAACAAATTACAAGGAATTGGCTAAAAGATAATAACTTATGTTTACACGAGAACGAAACGGTTGTATCCGCTACTTTTCTCTCGCGTATAGCCCGTTCGTTCACACGAGGCCGTAACGGAACCGAGGAAACGGACCCCTCAAACAATAACGGGTCCCAAGGTGGATAGACCTGCAACCGGAACGCTCTGGGGGCCAAACGGCTCCGTGTGTACGTCCTATACGATCATTTCCTGATAACGATGAAGCCATAGCCCCGCCTCTCCCCACCTCTGCTGCTCACTGCTGTAGCATGGTCAGTAGCTACTGAGCAGTAGCTACTGACCATGCTACAGATGTTAGTGCAAAATCTACAGCTCCTCCAGGAGAACTACATGAACTACATGTTGCTAAATCCACCGCGGAGAATAAACAGAAGGGCAACCATGGCAACCATGCTCGGGGGTCTTCTTCGCTGCTTTTGGTGTATTTTGTGGCGGAAGTACGCCACTTACAGGCCCGGCATATATGTACTACAGCATCTCCAGCGGGTCGAGCGGTCTCGTGTGAAGGGACACGTTTATTGAGCCGTATCCGTGTGAACGGAAGACTTTTTTGATATCGAATTCGGTTCGTTTGCGTTCCCGTGTAAACGAGGCCTTAGTAAACTCACAATGGAATAACTTAGTAAATGAAATCTATGTAATATAGAAACTGTGAGAATTAGAAACCACATGCATATCTTTGAGGAAAGTGGGAAAAACTGGTCAAGTGTAGAACAATATAATTAATGTATACCTGAGTATTAACAATGTATACATTCTTTTATTTGTAATATTATTATTATTACTATTATTTATTTTCGTTTTTGTTATCTGTTATGTAGTTAATCTTTGTACCTAGATGTGTTTATTTTGGTGTGTATGCCTTGTGAATATTTTCCTAAAATGCAAAGAAGAAAAAATAATGAAAGGGATGAATATTATCGTTGGGGGAAATGAAATGATGCAGCTGAGATGTTACGGGGTGTGAAGGTTAGCAGGTGGAACGATGATGAGATGACATAAAATAATCCCAAAGCTGCACAACTGTGGCTTTAATCCACTTACATCTCTACATGTGCTTATTATGAACAGCTCATAGTGTGATTAACAGTCTCAAGTGTCTCAAGCTACTGGAGGAGCATTATCATTTTGTTTTGAGTATGTTGTCCTGCTCCATCTTGATTATTATCAGCTCTCTCAATGAGGGGAGATGTGTTAGTGGGATTAGTCCGCTAATTAAATTCAATCAAGCTGATTACACAAGATGAGGTGATTATTCATAAACACAAGTATCTTTGGTCATTATCCTGTCAATTACAGCAAGGCAAGGCAAGTGTGTTTATATAGCAATCTGTGATTCCCGCAGAAATGAAATATACTTTGGGGGAACGACTCGGGGTGGGAGGGGGCGAGGGCAATTCCTGCATTCTAGTGAATTTTCAAAGTAACACTGCACTTCAGACAACCTACAACTGGTGATGGTGTCTAGGTCTTTAAGTGTTAAACAGCTGAGAGCAGTCACTGCTGTTTTGTGTGGTCTTCTTTCACACATACATCTTACCAAGTGTGTATGAACAAAGTATAATTTATGGTTTTTTAAGTTTTTTTTACTCACTGAGCTCTCATTGCCTTCAATGCAAATGAGTGCTCATTGAGTAAAAAAAAACACACAAATTATACTTTGGGGGGAGCCATTATACTTTGGGGACCCCCAAAGTATTAACATGCTGTGGGAATCACTGGTAATACAAGGCCATTCAAAGTGCTTTACAAAAATGAAAGACATTAAGAAAATGGCATTTCAAAACAGTCATTAAAAAAGATAATAAAATAAACATTAAGCAGGACCTACATAATTAAAACTACACTTAGCGTGTTTTATCATGTACAATTTTTGAAAAGTAATCTGTTGAGACTTTAACGGTTCTCTTTGTTTACCTTTTAGTATATTTAAGTATCAAAACTCACATCCCTGTGTCCCTTGTTCTTTATCTGTGCGTCTTGCCTTAGTGGGTGGACTTTGTAGAGTACAGTAAAGCCAGTTGGAGGGAAACTAGTCTCTTCTAGGCTTCATTTATGATGTACAGGGCGACTGTGGCTGCGAGGGAGTGCGGTTGTCTTTCAACCAGAAGGTTGTGGGTTCGATCCCAGCCCGTGCAGCCAACATGTCGATGTATCCTTGGGCAAGATACTTAACCCTGAGTTGCTCCGATGTGTGAATGTGTGTGAATGTTAGGTCCTAGAGCAAGTGGTACTGCTCTGTATGAATGGGTGAATGACATGTAGTATGTAAAGCGCTTTGAGGGGTTGTAAAGACTGGATAAAGCGCTATATAAGTACAGTCCATTTACTGAAAAGCTGGTCTCTCCATTACAATTGTTACATGATTTTTTAAATAATTGTGATTTTTGTGTGCAAGTGATCCATTTAGTTAACGAACATCTTAACGACTTACTTACATGTAGCTAAGTAATCTAAATCTAAAATGCAGTGTTTAAGATGATTCGATGGCGGTGAGGATTGCATTATAAAATCCTAAAAAGTATAGGCCAAATATGTGGATTTATCATAAATAAAAGAAACGAGAGATGAAAGTGGAGATATAGCTTGTTTTATGTAAGCTTAAAGGTTATTTTACTTTCTTGTAGAATTCCTGTTCTTTATTTTTTAGTAATTTTCTAAAGTATTTGACAATAATTGATTTATTGAATGGAGAAAGGAGAGAATAAAGCTTCCCATGTAGTGGCCAGAGGTGCACACATCTCTTTTTCTCTAACTTGTTTAAACATGCAGGCAGCGTCTGAAATTAATTTGCTACCCTTTATATTCTTGTATTAAGTTGAACTGTTACTTTCCCATTTCTCCACGTCCTGCCTCATTCCCCTGAACAAGCATCGATAGTAACTTTTGCACATAAGACGTTATAGACCTACAGAATGGTAGGGGCTGCTATATTAGCCTCAAAGTGTGTGTTGTATTCTGACTTTATTTACCTAGATGTCAGCTTTGCACACAACTCATTTGATGAAATATCGTTTTCTGACACAGCGTGCACGACAACATATAACGTGACATCTAAAGCTTTTTAGAAGCTGCTCAATCTCTCATGCAAGTACAAAATCATCCAAATGTACGAATGCTGCTCCACAGACAGGATTATTTCTCTCTCCATGTCTGTGCAGCCACGTTAGCAGCGTCAGGCCTCTATATCTTATCTTTGTGTTTAACCGTAGAGTTTAACGCAGGTGCAGCAGGAATATGAAGTGTCAAAATCGTTCAGATGCTCATGTACGTGCATGCGGGTCAAATGAAGTCGAAACTCTCCTGTCTCTGTGAGCGCTGCCTTTTGAAGTTCTAACATGAAAGTAAGAAGAGCAATTCCTAATTGTATTTAATTAGATTTAAACCTGCTAACAACAATACAGGATTTACTGACTTGACTGAAAATAAACTCACGGTGTCACGAGTAAAAATTGTGTGTGTGGTGAAACAGGGGGCTCTCCTGCCCATGCTGTTCCACAGTACAAACACTGTGTGGATGATAGTATTTAAATACACACTCTCTTAGCCTGCCCCCTACTGTTGCCCAGACCTACTTTCAAACACACACACATACACTCACACACACTCTGGGGGAAATACACTCTTTAAACACTTTGTAGATGATCAGAACTGGACTAAATATGAGCTGTGAGCTAAATGAGTGTTGGGGGATTTTTCTCAACCGACTTCCCATCAGTTAAAACTCAATTAAGCACTTTGAGATAGACTTAGGCCAGAGGACTTTGTGGATCATACTGCCTCTTGTGGTGAAGAGGGGTGTTGCTTATGAGCAGATCAGAAACTAATGTAATAATTAACTTAGCTGCTTGTCTTCTAACACGCTTAGCTCTGGCTGCAAAGCATGTTGGGATTGTGTCATTGAGTTTGCATCGTGCCACCTGGGAATGTTTTGCAACTCTGGAAAGGATTTCTGAAATTCATACGAATCCCACGCCTCTTACAAAGACTTTGTTTCATTTTTTTAATATATATATATATACACCAAAAGGCATTACGTTATAGCACTACTCTTCCTTCTATATAATACTTTAACACAGCTTAAAATGGTGAAATGTAACGATAACAGGATTTTTCTCTTGAGTTAATACAGAAAGCTCATTTGGTTTCTGTACTTTATCAAATCTCGAATTATTCCCAGTGGATTACTGCCATTTTTTAACATTAACAACACTGGTGTGCACAAACCTTCACTACACACCCCTCAATATTTAGCTGTTGTAGTTCTCAAAGTGTCCAGTTGGTGTCCTCCTCTCCCCATTTCCCCTCCACATCCTGAGTGACAGATGGAAGTGAGTCTCTCTGCTGTGACACTTGGGAGAAGGACTCCACACATCATACAAACTGTCCCGTGTGGCGTAATGTTAAACACAATGAGATGTTTATCACAGTTTAAGTAAAACAAAACAAGCTTCCCTTTGACATATTTCAACCAGGCTTGTAGGGCACATGTTTAAGAATTGTTTTTGATATTAATGTTTTAATAACCATCCTTCCTTTTGTCTGTGTGTTTCTCTCCAGGAGCTGATGAGAGTTAAGTGCCGTTAAGTCGAGTGCAGTCCGCCCTGCAGCCTCTCCTCCCTGCCCTTCCACATCTTTCCCCCCCCAACCGAGCTGCTGTTTTGTGCCTCCATCTTTTGGACCTGAAACACACTAGGTCCTGAAGTCACACACACACACACACAAAGTTACACACCTCACCGCCAGCCCCACTAACCAGGATGATCACCTCGGAGCTCCCCGTCCTACAGTAAGTGAAACACACAAAAGAAACAGTTAAAATTCACTCTTCTAAAGCGGTTCTCTACATAATTTTGTACTGTAGATAAAGTCTTTAAGATAAAGTATTTTAAAGTAGACGTTTGTGTGACTTCATTTGTGTCTTCATAAACAAACAGGATGTTGTCGAGTTGCCCTGTGGACGAATGAAAGCTTTCAAATGCAAGTAAGTGTTATGTGTTTTCTCTCTCTCTCTCTCTCTCTCTCTCTCTCTCTCTCTCTCTCTCTCTCTCTCTCTCTCTCTCTCTCAGGGACTCGTCCAATGAGTCTGGGGCAACAGACGCAGTGGGCTTAAGTATGAGCATCAGTGAGATTGAAGAACCAGAGGTCAAAGGCAAGAAGAAGAGAGGGAGGCCTGGAAAAGCAGCCCAGGTATGAGCCGCTGTCAGCAGAGTGTGTGTGAGGAAAAGAGTGAGAAAAGCCTTGTTAACAATCAGACTGTTTGTGTGTGTATTTAATTGTGTCTGTTGAATCATTGAAGAAACAAGCCGTCTCAACCCCCAGTTATCTGTTTATCAAGTGAATAAAAGTGGTTGTTCTTACCTGTGTTATTGACGTCTCTGCCCCCACAGTCAACCAATAAGAAGCCTCGTAAGGCGCCGGCGGAAAAGTCTGTGAGCGTAGCACGAGGGCGAGGAAAAGCCAACGGTGTGGTTCAACATAATGGAGACGGAGGAGACCCCGTCACGCTGTTTGAAGTGGTCAGAATGGGGAAGAGCGCCATGCAGGTGGGTGGGATACAAGCTTCTGAAACACATAGTCAAAAGTCAACTTTATTGTCAATCTTCAAGTTTGTGTGTGCAGACAGAGAGATCGAAATACCGTTTCCAAATATGTATATACACACACAGAAGAAGACACATTGTTACATGTGCACACATTAAGAAACAGGCAAACATGTAGACACACTTGGAGAAATCATTGAACCTAATAGACATACCCAAAGCTGAGTTGAACAGGAGACATTGGATAATAAAGGTGGTAGAACTAATAGGAAGTGTCAGGTTATTTACTGGAATTTGTCCAGGGTAGCCTTGTGACACTGATTATTCACACACACACACACACACACACACACACACACACACACACACACACACACACACACACACACACATAGAGGAACATGAACACACCTTCGTTTCTACCCCTGAGGGAGTAGCATTTTACGATAAAGTATCCCTGTGGTTCTTTACTTAAGGACACGATAAAATCAAAGTCAACTTTAATGTCAATCTTTCAGTTTGTGTGTACAGACGGAGAGATCGAAAGGACGTTTCCAACAATCCCGAATACAAAAATACAATTATACAATATACAGATATGTATAAAAAATCCTGTACTCTTTAGTCAACTGGACATCTTTATCAATGCACAGATCACTGCACTGGTACAAACTCATCTATACCGCTATGTTTGGACTGCTGCCCCTCTACATATCACACAAACAGTACAGCTGTAGCCTACGATCTCAAAATTACATCCCTCTGTCCGTCCCCTCAGTACGCACAGTGCTTGGGAAAAAAGCCATATCATACTCTGCCCCCTCGACCTGGAACACACTTCAGCAGGAACTTAAGCTGACCACTTTGATCATCACAGATTTTAAACTCATTTTTAAAAAGCTGGAGAAATCATCTGTGGGTGTTTGCACCTGCTATGACTACTGTATATGGATTTCAATGACTACTTTTGCCTCTGTGTTTAGTGTCCTGTCTGTCTGTAACCTTGTGTGGTAGGGTTACCACTGAACACAGGTCTCTCTTGAAAATGAGACCTTGTGTGACATTTTACACCTGTATAAATAAAGGCTTTAAGATAAAAAAACACAACAATCAATATATTTTTATTTAACCAAATGAAAACATTGAGACAAAATCTCATTTACAATGCGGATCTGGCCAAGAAGGCAGCAACGTTACACGTGCTTACACATAACACAGACATTTAAAATACAGAGAACACAACTAAGTAAAGAAAAGACGAAAAGCAGTCACTACATTGAGCACATTTGGGACGGTAAGAAAGGTACACTACTTATTACTGCAAGAGCAGCTGGTGGTAAGGACCTCAGACAACTTCAATTTAAAACAGGCTATAGGGACAAGTGCCATCAGTGTGAGGCTTGATTGAAGGTCATTCCAAGACCAAGGACCATCATAAAAAAGACTCCTTTTCCCAGCCTCAGTCCGCACGGCAGGAACCTGGAACTGTATCCAGGCACTGGTTCTGAGGTTGTAAGAGTCACAAACTGGAGCAAATCTGGCACATACTGTATATACAGTGGAAGCTTTCCTAAAATGGCTTTATACAATAATACAAACCAATGCAGCATTCTACGCATACTATTCTATATACAGAATAACAGTCACTTCATTATCTTGAGAATGTGCATTAGTGCAAGATTGTCCATAGCAGCGTAGAAGTGTCTCACAAGATGCTTAAAAACACCAGTATTGCATTTCCAATTCTAGTACAATTTGGCTGATCTCACGTCAGCCTGTACTGCGATTTGTAATGCTGTGAATTGAGCAACTTTGTATTAACAGATGTTTGTGTTTGTGTTTGCTCAGTCTGTGGTGGATGAGTGGATCGAGTCGTACAAACAGGACAGAGACTTGGCGCTTCTGGATCTCATCAATTTCTTCATCCAGTGCTCGGGGTGCAAAGGTAGGACAAAGCAAAGCTATTAAAACATCATGCACACGTGTCAAATAGAAATGTGAATCTGATCCCTGTCCATATGTCTCTGTGACCAGGCACCGTGAGGATCGAGATGTTCAGGAACATGCAGAACGCAGAGATCATCCGCAAGATGACCGAAGAGTTTGATGAGGTAAGTTCAGACGGAGCACAGTTCAAGTGAAACGGTTATCTTGAAGGATGTGTTGCTGTATTTGTCATAAGTATTAGCATATCAAATATGTTGCCAGTCTATAGAAGCGATACACAGAGGCCGTTTCTCAATCGCGAGGATGCGGGTTTGGTCGCGTACTTCCAAGTCACTTCCTTCAGAAACGAAGCAAGTATACTTCCAGAATGGAAGTCGTCATCACATACAGAGCATCAACTAGTTCCTGAACAGTGTCCTTCACATGCTGATATCCAAGAGAGGGAGTTACACAGTCACAAGATGGAGGAATAGAAAGCAGTATTCAATGTTTACTTCAGATTAGCTCCACCTCAGAAATGAGCATGCTTGATGTCTATCTCCATAGAGGCTGAATCATCATGTTAATCACATAGCTATCATCTGCCTCAAACAGTCCTGATGCTCTTCTAGGTAATCACACATCCTGTCATGCACTCAGCTACATTTGGGATACCTTTGTTACCATGTTACTCTCATATTGTAACAATATGTCCTGTCAACAGGACAGCGGGGATTATCCTCTCACGATGCCCGGGCCGCTGTGGAAGAAGTTCCGCTACAACTTCTGCGAGTTCATCAGCGTCCTGATCCGGCAGTGTCAGTACAGCATCATCTACGACGAGTACATGATGGACACGGTGATCTCCCTCCTCACCGGGCTGTCCGACTCTCAAGTGCGAGCCTTCAGACACACCTCCACGTTAGCAGGTAAGGACGGCAGCAACAGAGCTCGTCATTACAATGAGACATTTTGTTTTGACAGCGTTTTCTGAAGAGTAATTCTGTGAGTTACACACCTCCTAAAGCAGGGGTGTCAAACTCAATTTCATCGCGGGCCACATCAGCATTAAGGTTGCAGTCAAAGGGCCGGTTGTAACTTTAAGACTATATAATATATATCAAATAATAATGTATTATATCACATTATTACCTCTGCATTGGATTATTATCTAATAGGGTAATAACTTCATATTTAAATTCGTCTGAAAGCAAAAGTCTAGGGCAAGTAATTGCAAGTCTCTTCAGTGCGCATGTCACAAAACGAAATGCATTGTGGGACATGTAGTTTATGGGCAATGTGCTTTTGTAACGCGGCATGTAATAATATATACCGTATAATAAACGTATTATATTCTTTGCAAGCTCTTGCGGATTTCGCCCCCGCGGGCCTTGAGTTTGACACCCATGTCCTAAACAGCCAGCAGTGAATGACAACACCGCTAGTGTTTGTTTGGTCGCGCAACATCTTACAAGTGGCATGTCATTACAATAAAGAAAGGTGAATAAAGGAGTTAACTAAAAGTAGGATTAACTTTAGAAATGCCACTTATTGCTTGAAAGTTGTTTGATTATTAGGATATGTGACAACAGCTTCACTTTTATATCTTAATGCTTCTGATTATCGTATTTGCATCTGACTGTTATACCTGGAACATACAAACAAACAAACAAGATTAATTGGTTGTAAACTTGGTTTTGTACAATTTACAAATAGTTTCCTGCGATGCAAGTCTGAGGCCTTTACGTATATATTTCTGATCCTTAAATGTGCCTTTCTGCATGTGCGCAGCGATGAAGCTGATGACGGCGCTGGTGAACGTGGCGCTGAACCTGAGCATTCACCAGGACAACACGCAGAGGCAGTACGAGGCCGAGAGGAACAAGATCGCCGGGAAACGAGCCAACGACAAGCTGGAGCTGCTGCTGCAGAAGAGGAAGGAGGTGGGCTGATGTTTGATATTAAAGGGCACCTGTTATGCAAAATCCACCTTTTCATGTCTCTTCTACATCAACATGTGTCCCCTCTTCTTCATGTCTCTTCTACATCAACATGTGTCCCCTCTTCTTCATGTCTCTTATACATCAACATGTGTCCCCTCTTCTTCATGTCTCTTCTACATCAACATGTGTCCCCTCTTCTTCATGTCTCTTCTACATCAACATGTGTCCCCTCTTCTTCATGTCTCTTCTACATCAACATGTGTCCCCTCTTCTTCATGTCTCTTCCACATCAACATGTGTCCCCTCTTCTTCATGTCTCTTCTACATCAACATGTGTCCCCTCTTCTTCATGTCTCTTCTACATCAACATGTGTCCCCTCTTCTTCATGTCTCTTCTACATCAACATGTGTCCCCTCTTCTTCATGTCTCTTCTACATCAACATGTGTCCCCTCTTCTTCATGTCTCTTCTACATCAACATGTGTCCCCTCTTCTTCATGTCTCTTCTACATCAACATGTGTCGCCTCTTCAGGGGCGGATCTACGGGGGGGTAGAGCCTTGCCCCCCCCCAGCTGCCCCCCTAACTTTTGTTTCCCTAAAACTGTACTAAAACAAACCTACACTATTTCCACAAGCTTCTCAAGCAACGAAACAAGCATTACATTAGTTAAAAGTGAATCATTTTAAATATCATTTTAGGCCCGTTAAAAACGCAGCTACGGCCCTGCATTAAACTGCGGAGCGGCGTTCACACAGACCGCGGCTCACAGAGCTGCAGAGAGGGAGCGAGCTGTCCCAGCGCCTATGGGTCAGCTTCCCCTGGGAGCATTTCCCCTTCTACTAGTTTTGTTTTTACTAAGGACGAGAGCTTGAAACTAAATATTAATAAAACGCTGCCGTTTGAATCGATAGCGTTTAACAGATGGGCGCTGTACAAAATAGCAGACAGCGCTAGCTGGGAGATCGATCACTTTGCTAAACTATGCGGTAGCCTACTATTAAATTCACGTAAACTACACATCACAGCAATGAGGCCAGATCAATGAAACCAGGATACATCCTTTACCGTAAAAACTGGATCTAAACACAGCTGCCTGTGTGCGCTTGATAAATACTTTCTGATGATATGCTACTTATTAGCTAGGCTACATGGCCCTAACGTGTAACGTTATACAAGCATTTGTGCCAGTGCTTTTCACAAGTAGTCTCTTGCAGGCCAGAGTATAGGAGTGATTCAACAACAACAAAAAGACATATTTGAGAAGAGATCAGGACGAACAGAAAGAGGAAAAGGAAAAGAGACTGAAGAGACCAGGAGGTTCAGAGCAGGAGGAAGAGGAGGAGATGAAGAGACCAGGAGGGTCAGAGCAGGAGGAAGAGGAGGAGATGAAGAGACCAGGAGGGTCAGAGCAGGAGGAAGAGGAGGAGATGAAGAGACCAGGAGGGTCAGAGCAGGAGGAAGAGGAGGAGATGAAGAGACCAGGAGGGTCAGAGCAGGAGGAAGAGGAGGAGATGAAGAGACCAGGAGGGTCAGAGCAGGAGGAAGAGGAGGAGATGAAGAGACCAGCAGGGTCAGAGCAGGAGGAAGAGGAGGAGATGAAGACATTAGTGAAGAAGAAGAAATGTATGTGAGGAATAAAGATGAAGTATCAGAAAGAGAGACAGAGGCAGGGATCAGGAGGCAGATGAAACTCCAGCTGGACCACATGGTATGTTTTTATTGTCCTTACATATTCCATTACAGCAGCACAATCTAGCAGCTCTTA
The DNA here is from genome assembly GCA_902827135.1 of Harpagifer antarcticus. Classification (NCBI taxonomy): domain Eukaryota; kingdom Metazoa; phylum Chordata; class Actinopteri; order Perciformes; family Harpagiferidae; genus Harpagifer; species Harpagifer antarcticus. Next base: position 55,480 of record CADEHL010001344.1, read on the forward strand.
GTATTGACAATTATTGATTGAAATGTGTTGCTGCACAGGTCACCTTTAGCTCTCTGAAGAGATGGGTCATGTCATTTGTGTACTTAATTATAACTAAGTACTTACAGTATGCAGAATTAGAGTATTCTCTGAATCGGGTGCCTTTTGGGTCTTTACATCTTTGACAAATGAAACCAAAATGTGTGGTCATAACATCTGGTAGTGGACTACTTACATTTTCCCACCCCAGGCACAAAATATAAATAACGAATTTACTTGAAAAAATTTAACAGGGTTGAAGTTTTTGACAAAAAGTAGCCATGAGACCTTGTTTAGCGAAGATATGGCACCACATGGAAATCAAGGACATTACAACATTGTAATATTTTGCAAAACTATTGTTTATTTTGTAATAAACAATTATTTACTATTATTAATTCATACAACAGAGTTGAAATGTTGAGTTTGTCAATCTTAATCTGAAAATACAAAAACTGAAATATAGGTAAGAGAAGAAACGTAATGTAATTCCCTCAATGCAGATCACCCATGGACTGATCCATTATTTTAATAGGAGGGTAAATGGTTTGGCGTGACGGGGTTGAAACAAACTGAGGGACAATATTCCAATTTCATAGATAATTCAAGTGTTTTTTCAGAATTTATTTTTGATCAGTTAAAGTTGACAAGCATATGATTATATTAGCAGCAACTTTTTGGAATAATTGGCCATTTTGATTTGTTTAATATTAAATTAATATGTAATAATGCTTAGTGAGCACATGCAATTATGTCTGTCTAATACTAAGACAACCAATTTTTTTAAAAACAAAATATATATTTAATTTTACATTGTAATGCAAAACAACCTGTTCCATTAATTAATTGCTTTAAATACATTTTGTAGTTTCCTTTCATTTAAAATGGCCAAGGTAAGCTTGGGGGACTCAAAGGGCACCCGATTGTTTGTCTGAACACCTTGTTTCTCTTGTGCATTAAGAACACTTGTGTTAGGGCATGAATTAACAATAAATAGGTTATATACAGTATAAAATACCACGTACTGTCCGCCCTCCCATGCCACCCTGGCATGACCTCTTGCCCCCCCTTTGCCACCCCATGTAAAGTGTTCTAGAACCGCCACTGCCCCTCTTCCTCATGTCTCTTCTACATCAACATGTGTCCCCTCTTCTTCATGTCTCTTCTACATCACCATGTGTCCCCTCTTCTTCATGTCTCTTCTACATCAACATGTGTCCCCTCTTCTTCATGTCTCTTCTACATCACCATGTGTCCCCTCTTCTTCATGTCTCTTCTACATCACCATGTGTCCCCTCTTCTTCATGTCTCTTCTACATCAACATGTGTCCCCTCTTCTTCATGTCTCTTCTACATCAACATGTGTCCCCTCTGTGGAAAGAGACTCTGAAAGTGTCAGGAAAATTCTCTCTTTTTGTCCTGATCCATTTCTATAAAAACCTGTCTGAAAATGAGCTGATCAGATTTTGGCCACTTTATGATGTCATAACGATGTTTTGTCTTGTGTAGCCATTAGCCAATCAGCAACCAAGGCAACCCCCCCCCACACCTTATCACCTGAATCTCCTCTAGAGCACCATTGAGTTCTTTGTAACCAAATGTCTCTCAGAGGGGCGTGGGGAGGGGCTCCTTATTTTCATCTAAAGTAACAGACAGAGAATCAGCACTTTGGAAACAGGGCTGAAACAGAGGGGATTATGGGTAATGCTGCAATGATCTGTTTGGTGTTTGGAGCCAAACACTTCAGAGACATGTTTTGTATATATCTGAGAGCTTAACTGAGTATTTTATGGAGTGTTTGTCATATCATACACATTTTGGTTTTGCAGCAATATAACATGTTGTCTTGTGTGATCATTACTTGTCATGACGTTGGTAGTAGATGCCAACATTTCCTAAGATTGTCTCTTATGTATTTCATCACGCTCTTGTAGTAAAACTTTGTATTTTTGTCGTTGCAGCTTCAAGAAAATCAGGATGAAATAGAGAATATGATGAACTCTATCTTCAAGGGAATCTTTGTGCATCGCTACAGGTACATTTGATTTAATTTGATGTATTTATTTGTTTGTAACTTCTAGAAGATAATGCTACTTATATGTTCAAATGAATTACTGATCAGCTTGTGTCATATGTTGTCTCTCATAGCAGTTTGGAGACTTGTTTTTCACCATTATAAATGTAATAACAATTCTTAAACTAATATTAATAATGTTTTTTTACTTTTGGTTTTCTAGGGATGCGATTGCTGAAATCCGAGCCATCTGTATTGAAGAGATTGGAGTGTGGATGAAAATGTACAGCGATGCTTTTCTTAATGACAGTTACCTGAAGTATGTTGGCTGGACATTACACGATAGGGTAAGAACACATCCATGAAACCTGACGGAGCTATTTCCCCTCGCACTTTTTTAAACAAGGTTAATGCACCACAAACACTTGGAATCTTGCCAAGTGTATTTGTCTAATATCTTGTCAGAATATGTCTCTACACCTGATATAAGACATCATAACTTCAGAAGTAACGGTGCGTCCACACAGCAGCTTTAGACGAATCTTCCACCGCTTCTCTGCCCATTGATTTTGAATGGGGTGACGTCACTTTGCCTCGCTTTTCGCCGAACTGCATTGTGGGGGAGCGAAACGAAGATTTCCAGGATTTTCAGGATTCAAAAGTTGAGCAATGTTCAACTTTTGAATCTGAGCTGGAAGCGTCAGCCAATCAAACCGCGTGCAAGCTGGGAGAGCCAGACCGCAGTTCATTTCCTCATATTCCAAACGAGGAATTACGGTAGCAAATCACCCGGTTCTTTACGACCAGACTATTTACCGGGATACAAACCGGAGGAACCAGGCATGGAGGGAGGTGGCAGAGACAGTGGGTGAAACTGGTAGGTTTTCGCCTGTTTGGGGAGTTTATATCCAGTTTACTTCGTTTTAACATTGCTATTGCTTTGTATGTTGGGGGCGGGAGATTCATGTGATTGGTTGTTGGTCGCGTTGCTCTCAAAAAATCCCCAAGCTTTCAGACACGCCCAGCTCCAAGATTTTCAAGATTTGTTCAAAGCTGCTGTGTGGACGTACCGTAACACTGCAGTGAGATATAGGGTCTTGTTTTTAGACAATGCATCATCGTGTTAAGTCCAAAAATCTTATTTTGAGTTGTATCTCGGATGAAACACAATTTTATTTTTCATATTTATTAGAAAATCACCAACTAACATCAGAAACCTTTTGAGCATTTGCGGCTTATAGACACGACATTTCCTGATTCTGGTCAAATATAGGTCAAAAGTAGTTCTCCCAGCTAATTACAAGATCTGATACATCTTAATATCCCTTCTTATTTTAAGAAATCTTACCAAGCAGATTTTCCCTCGTGCTATTGGCCGATCTTTTTGACTTATTTGAAGTGAAAACGGCTTGTTTTCATTATTGTTTAACTTGTTTTTGGAGCACCATTTTTTTCCAGTGTGTTTCAGAGCTGGTTCTGAACACCCTGATGAACCGACACTAAACTTATTCAATGGTTTTGCTAATGTTCACACAAAGAAAGAATAGCCTTTTAATGGCCGCTCTCTCTTTCAGCAAGGAGAGGTGCGTCTGAAGTGCCTGAAGGCTCTGCAGAACCTGTACACAAACCGAGAGCTGTTCCCAAAGTTAGAGCTTTTCACCAACCGCTTCAAGGTAACACACAACGAGAAATCCTGACTGCTTTTACATACTCAAGAGCAGAACTGAGCAATGCTTAGATTGTGTTGCATTTGAGTTCATTCCTGTATTTCTCTCTGTTTCGACAGGACCGTATCGTCTCCATGACGCTGGACAAGGAGTATGATGTGGCGGTGGAGGCCATCAGACTGGTCACACTCATCCTGCAGTGAGTCACTTCAATTCTTTCAACCTTTTTCCCATAACTAAACAGACTGTATTTTTAACAAGATTCATTTATAATTGATCAAATAACGTCATTAAAAGCACACGTCTAAGGTCACAAGTCAAATAGACAAGATGCTTCAGATGGGGATCAGGCTGCATGCATTTTTTCTTTTAATGTTTATTTTATTATCTTTGCTGTTTTTAAATTCCTTTTTCTTAATGTCTTTCATGTTTGTAAAGCACTTTGAATTGCCTTGTGTTGAAAGGTGCTATATAAATAAACTTGCCTTCAGTGTTTTAATAAACAAGGAACTAGGGATTGTTCTACAGAGCCAGCTTACTGATCATCACGTTCACAAATATTCCTTTATAGATTTAACACATTTAGTTTCTTGCAAATGTTGTCTTTATTCACATCATTTGTTATTCTGACATCTTCTCATCTTTTACCAGAGATGGCAAAAGTACACACATCCTTTACTCAAGTATCTACTAAACTTCTTTACTCAAGTAAAAGTAACGAGGGCTTTGAAGTGTACTTCAGTAAAAAGTACCCATAACTAGCAGCTGTTTTAAAGAGTACCTGACCTCCCTTTATATGAATAGAACAATAATGCCATTGTTAGCTAATGAATGTTTCCATGCTGAACAACGGCAACATGACAACGTTTCCATTGGTCCCTCTTCTTTAGAGAAGACCAGGAAATGATGGATACACGGATCGTGTTCAAATCAATAGGCACGCAATGACTCTAAAGAATAATGATCACGCATCAAACACACATTCAGACTAAAGGAACCAGCTGTTTGGGAAATGAGAGAAGTAGAAAGTACAGGTATTTGAGTTCAACATGTAAGAAGTAGAAAGTACAGGTATTTGTGTTCAACATGTAAGAAGTAGAAAGTACAGGTATTTAAGTTCAACATGTAAGAAGTAGAAAGTACAGGTATTTGGGTTCAACATGTAAGAAGTAGAAAGTACAGGTATTTGTGTTCAACATGTGAGAAGTAGAAAGTACAGGTATTTGTGTTCAACATGTAAGAAGTAGAAAGTACAGGTATTTGTGTTCAACATGTAAGAAGTAGAAAGTACAGGTATTTAAGTTCAACATGTAAGAAGTAGAAAGTACAGGTATTTGTGTTCAACATGTAAGAAGTAGAAAGTACAGGTATTTAAGTTCAACATGTAAGAAGTAGAAAGTACAGGTATTTGTGTTCAACATGTAAGAAGTAGAAAGTACAGGTATTTGGGTTCAACATGTAAGAAGTAGAAAGTACAGGTATTTGTGTTCAACATGTGAGAAGTAGAAAGTACAGGTATTTGTGTTCAACATGTAAGAAGTAGAAAGTACAGGTATTTGTGTTCAACATGTAAGAAGTAGAAAGTACAGGTATTTGGGTTCAACATGTAAGAAGTAGAAAGTACAGGTATTTGTGTTCAACATGTAAGAAGTAGAAAGTACAGGTATTTGTGTTCAACATGTAAGAAGTAGAAAGTTCAGGTATTTGGGTTCAACATGTAAGAAGTAGAAAGTACAGGTATTTGTGTTCAACATGTAAGAAGTAGAAAGTTCAGGTATTTGGGTTCAACATGTAAGAAGTAGAAAGTACAGCTATTTGTGTTCAACATGTAAGAAGTAGAAAGTACAGGTATTTGTGTTCAACATGTAAGAAGTAGAAAGTTCAGGTATTTGGGTTCAACATGTATGAAGTAGAAAGTACATGTATTTGTGTTCAACATGTGAGAAGTAGAAAGTACAGGTATTTGGGTTCAACATGTAAGAAGTAGAAAGTACAGGTATTTGTGTTCAACATGTAAGAAGTAGAAAGTACAGGTATTTGAGTTCAACATGTAAGAAGTAGAAAGTTCAGGTATTTGGGTTCAACATGTATGAAGTAGAAAGTACATGTATTTGTGTTCAACATGTGAGAAGTAGAAAGTACAGGTATTTGTGTTCAAAATGTAAGAAGTAGAAAGTACAGGTATTTGTGTTCAACATGTAAGAAGTAGAAAGTACATGTATTTGTGTTCAACATGTGAGAAGTAGAAAGTACAGGTATTTGTGTTCAACATGTAAGAAGTAGAAAGTACAGGTATTTGAGACGTAGAAAGTACAGGTATTTGAGTTCAACATGTAAGAAGTAGAAAGTACAGGTATTTGGGTTCAACATGTAAGAAGTAGAAGGTACAGGTATTTGGGTTCAACATGTAAGAAGTAGAAAGTACAGGTATTTGGGTTCAACATGTAAGAAGTAGAAAGTACAGGTATTTGGGTTCAACATGTAAGAAGTAGAAAGTACAGGTATTTGGGGTTCAACATGTAAGAAGTAGAAAGTACAGGTATTTGGTTCAACATGTAAGAAGTAGAAAGTTACAGGTATTTGTGTTCAACATGTAAGAAGTAGAAAGTACAGGTATTTGGTTAACATGTAAGACGAGAAAGTACAGGTATTTGGGTTCAACATGTAAGAAGTAGAAAGTACAGGTATTTGGGTTCAACATGTAAGACGTAGAAAGTACAAGTATTTGTGTTCAACATGTAAGAAGTAGAAAGTACAGGTCTTTGTGTTCAAAATGTAAGAAGTCAAAGTAAAAAGTCGTCAGAAAAATAAGTAGTGGAGTAAAGTACTGATGCCAAAACAAATTACTTTAGTACAGTAACGAAGTATTTGTACTCCACTACTTCCCACCTCAGTCTTTTACTGAGGAGAAATAAAGGTCGGTTTGTGTTGAGTGTAACTCATTTAGATGATCTGTTGCAGGGGCAGTGAAGACGCCCTATCCAATGAGGACTGTGAGAACGTGTACCACCTGGTCTACTCGGCCCACCGACCTGTGGCAGTAGCTGCCGGAGAGTTCCTGCACAGGAAGTGAGTCCATCTCCTAATCTCCTAATCTCCTAACTCAACCTCAAACAATTCTGACTTGAAATAATGTTGAGATTCATTTACGTCGGATCTATTTCTCATTTTATAGTGATTTGAAGATCTGCCTTTCTCCCTGTTCTTCCTCCATTTTGTTCACTGATACGTCTATTCATCTCTCTCCCTCCTCCCTCTCAGATTGTTCAGTCGTCATGACCCTCTGGCGGAGGAAGCGTTGGCGAAGCGCAGAGGGAGGAGCAGTCCCAACGGAAACCTCATCCGCATGCTGGTGCTCTTCTTTCTGGAGAGTGAGGTAACACAGGATTCCAACACGATGGATGATATGTACTAAGCATGCACTTCATTGCAGTTAAAAACATGTGTTATTTTATTGGTGAGATGGTGTATTTTTGAAACTGGCCCACTTCCAACAATATAAGTTGTGAATATGAATTATAAGAATTCTGATCATGTACTGTGTGTGTGTGTTGTGTGTGTGTGTTGTGTGTTCGTGTGTGTGTTGTGTGTGTGTGTGTGTGTGTGTGTTGTGTGTGTAGCTTCATGAACACGCAGCATACCTGGTGGACTCGCTGTGGGAGAGCTCTCAGGAGCTGCTGAAGGACTGGGAGTGTATGACTGAGCTTCTGCTGGAGGAGCCTGTGCAGGGAGAGGAGGGTACGACACACACACACACGCACGCACACACACACACACACACACATACACACACACACACATGAAACTGTTCTCTCATTAAACCCTGTGAAACAGCTTTAGGCCTCTTCTTCACGTCAAGCACAACATCACATTTCTCTGACTCTCTGTCTTATCTCCCCACTGGTTTCTCTGACTCTCTGTCTTATCTCCACACTGGTTTCTCTGACTCTCTGTCTTATCTCCCCACTGGTTTCTCTGACTCTCTGTCTTAAATCCCCACTGGTTTCTCTGACTCTCTGTCTTATCTCCCCACTGGTTTCTCTGACTTTCTGTTTTATCTCCACACTGGTTTCTCTGACTCTCTGTCTTATCTCCACACTGGTTTCTCTGACTCTCTGTCTTATCTCCACACTGGTTTCTCTGACTCTCTGTCTTATCTCCACACTGGTTTCTCTGACTCTCTGTCTTATCTCCCCACTGGTTTCTCTGACTCTCTGTCTTATCTCCCCACTGGTTTCTCTGACTCTCTGTCTTATCTCCACACTGGTTTCTCTGACTCTCTGTCTTATCTCCCCACTGGTTTCTCTGACTCTCTCCTCCTTTGTTTGCAGTGTTGTCGGACAGACAGGAGAGCGCTCTGATAGAGCTGATGGTGTGCACCCTCCGTCAGGCAGCAGAGGCTCACCCACCGGTCGGCAGAGGCACCGGCAAACGGGTAGGTCGAGTATACACACTGTACTGTACACATATTGACACAGTTGTGTGGAGATAGCAGTCCGATGCTGTTGTCCTCGGTTACAAAATAAATGTAGATGTCTTAATATGCCAATTTCAAAGAATAGATTTTCACATGACTTTTTTTTACAGATGATTTTCTTCATGTTTTCAGTGTTTCAGAGTAATACAATTCGCCCCCCCCGGGTTCGGACACCTTCTGTGTTGTTGTATTTATAATCCTTATATACCTTTAATGTTTATATTTACTGTTTACTCAGCCTGCACTCGAATTCATTCATAGATTAATTCAGCGTTAAATTGATACCATTTCTAAAAAACACCACCTGTGTGTAACCGCCTTAAGTGTTCAATTCAAGTGCTCAAAATCTAAATTAAAACAGCTGGATGTCTAACGGAGTGTGTATTTATTGTCAGCAAGCTTCGGCACATTTATGAATACATGCTGAGATTGCAAAACAGATTTATTTGTTCTATCCATGAATAACCTTCTTCATCACAATGAAAGAGCAGACTCAGAAAATCCCTGTTTATTTCCCTTTTTCGTGCATTTATTTCAACACATTCTGCTTGTCCAGGTGTTGACAGCGAAGGAGAGGAAGACGCAGATAGACGATAAGAACAAACTGACAGAGCACTACATCATGGCGCTGCCCATGCTGCTGTCCAAGGTAAAACCTCTCTGAAGCTCATCCTGCAGCAGACACTGATTAACGAGCGGCGGAGTGACTGTTTGTCGAAATAATTGATCAGGGTGTTATTTATATAGCCATGAGAAGTGTTATTGAATGAAAGCCAATCTGGAGAGGTGTGCTGGCCAAATACTTGTCTGTTTTATTAACTGGGAAACAAAAATAGAGATTGATGGGTTTGTTTTTTGTCTTTTCTGCCTCTGAATGTCGGCTTGTGACTTGTTTTCTGTATAGATCCGGGTAAATACAGCATCACAGATATCTATTTCTTAGCTTTTCTGTACTCTGTTACAATGCACTAACTTATCTGATGCACTAGTAGCGGTGCTTCTGGAATAATTCACATAGTCAGGACGCTTATCTGATTCATTATGTAATTAGAGCCCATTCAGTCTTTTACCAAAAGCACCTCAATGCTTTGGTATTTTAAGATGAAGAGTTGAAAAAAACTGTAAAACTCCATGTTTCCTGACAACTCATTTGACCTTAAAAGAGATGTACAACTATGCTACAGAAGGCTTATTATGAAGTATTATAAGCTATACATCATATTGATTACATTACAGTACATTGTGCTGACTCTTTGATCCAAAGCGACTTTCAATAAGTTTGTTGTAAGTCGAGAAACAAACTCAAAAGCAAGAATCCTGCAGGTGCATCTCCTATCTATAAACCAACCAGATTAAGTGCCACTGCATTAGCTTCACTTAAAGCCAAACCTACGCACAGAAGATAATGTTTCTTGTTAAATTATTATTATTAGCAAAGATTCAATTCAAATGTAGTTATATATATATATATATAGCCCAATATCATAAAACACATTTGTCTCAAGAGCGCTTCACAAATCAACAAGCATGAATGATAATGTAAGATGCAGTGGAAACAAGTGAGTTCTCAGCAGGGCCATTTCTAGCTTTTTGGGGGCCCTATGCAAGATGCTGTTCGGGGGCCCCTTTTCTTCAAACTACAATGGGGGGATTCCGAAGCCTTTAAGATGATCTGTGGAGATGCTTCAATCTGTTACACTTTAAGAGGAAAACAGGCTAATTTCACGAAAACCAAGCAATTGAAACTTACAACTAATTATATTAAAAATGTATTTACATTTTTCATCTTCCTCAGACGTCACTCATTGGGTGATAGCCCAGCGATGAGTTGGATGTTATTACCCCACAAACACAAGCCACAGCTTTGTTATCATTGCAGTTTAGTTGTGTTTATATCCTATCCCACATTTGATTTTAAGCATATAATGCTTCACCGAACACTGGAGGGGGCTTGGCTGTCTACAAATAAAGACGGCTAATTTTAATTCTCCCCAAATATATTGAGGCTGAACCTGAACTTTCAGCTTGGGGGCCCCCTAGTGGCCGTGGGGGCCCTATGCATCCGCATAGTCCGCCTATAGGAAGAAATGGCCCTAGTTTTCAGTCTGCGATGGAAGGTGTGTAGACTCTGATGTCCTGATTATCTGTTTCTCACCTCTCCTCCTCCTCCTCCTCCTCCTCCTCCTCCTCCTCCTCCTCCATCTCCTCACAGTACCAGGCGGACTCGGAGAAGGTGGCCAACCTGCTGCAGATCCCTCAGTTCTTCGACCTGGACGTGTACAGCGCCGGGCGGATGGAGAAGCACCTGGACGCCCTGCTGAAGCAGATCCGCCTGGTGGTGGAGAAGCACATCGAGATGGACGTGCTGGAGGCCTGCAGTAAGACCTACAGCATCCTCTGCTCCGAGGAGTACACCATCATGAACCGCGTGGACATCGCCCGCTCGCAGCTCATCGACGAGATGACCGACCGCTTCTCTCACTCTGTGGAGGATCTGCTGCAGGAGGTATGAGTGGATGTGGATATGGGGAGGTATGATGAGGGAAGAGAAGCAGGGGTTGGTGCAGTAGTGACTGGTGAAAGAAATGATGCAGGTGTAAAAGTAAGCACTTAATGTCTTTGAAATGAAGCCGCAAGATGCACAGGAAGTGTGGACAATTAGAGGTATGGAATTATTAAGTATAAAGGTTGTAACACATAACTAGGGATGCCTGATATGATTTTTTTTATTATCTGATATAATGAACCATTCATTAGATATTTAATCCGTCATTTCACATTTTGGTGACAGAGCATATGCGAGTGATCAAAGACAATTTATGATCGCAAAGCTCTGACCTAACCAAATGCAATGTACATTACTATTGTTAACAAAACACTTCACTGGCTAACATGCTAATTTTAATTATGTTTTATTCATCTAAAGTTGTCGACTAAACAATTTTGAAGGTGCTTGTTATGTCAATGAAAATACATTATAATAATATTTAATTTAATAATATAACATTTCCCATAATTCATCAGACCAATTTATATCCAGCATCCTCGCATATGACCCCAGCATCCGTAGTCTTTGGGCACTAACAGGTGTTTGTTATTCTGCAGGCGGAGGAGGCCGATGACGACGATATCTACAACGTTTTATCTACGCTCAAGAGACTCACAGCCTTCCACAAGTAAGAGAAGAGAAACTGTAATGTTAACTGACTGAAAGCACTGGATATCACTTAATTAAAGCTAAATGCCAGATACTCTATGAATGTGATTTATTGACCTCTTGTGTCCTGTTTCAGCGCCCATGACCTGACCCGGTGGGATTTATTTGGGAGCTGCTACCGGCTGCTGAAGGCGGGCATCGAGCAGGGCTCCATGCCGGAGCAGATCGCCGTGCAGGCCCTGCAGTGCTCGCAATACTCCGTCCTCTGGCAGCTGGTGAAGGTCACAGAGGGCTCTCCCAGCAAGGTGACACATGGATCCTGAATAATACTTACATGTAGATACATTTTCTGTCCTTAGCTAATCAGTTATTTGACCAGAGGTGGGAAGTAGTGGAGTACAAATACTTAAGTACATTTTTCTGGTATCAGCACTTTACTCCACTACTTATTTTATTTCCACCTTTATTTCAAACAGATTATTTAAAAACAGAATACTGTATTGGTAGAACACAACACTTTTTGTGTCAAACAATATTTATTATATTCAACAAAAATAATAATAATTAATCATAAGTGTCCGAAAAGGAGCGGGAGGAAGCATAATGTTTAATAAGATATTTACTAATGCAAAATGCTGCTAGTTTTACAAAAACACATTTTAATAATACTGATAACCTAGGTCATAATTTGTTGATTGTCATTGGACTTGATCTTTGCCTGACCCGACCAGCGTCAACACAAAGTGAATTGATTCTTTAATAGAGTTAGCAGTTGTCTGAAACATGTAGCCTGACTGATGCTGCTGTTTAATATCGATTTCCTTTAAAGTGCTCATTATTTGTGACACTTCTCGTGTGTGTGTGTGTGTGTGTGTGTGTGTGTGTGTGTGTGTGTGTGTGTGTGTGTGTGTGTGTGTGTGTGTGTGTGTGTGTGTGTGTGTGTGTGTGTGTGTGTGTGTGTGTGTGTGTGTGTGTGTGTGTGTGTGTGTGTGTGTGTGTGTGTGTGTGTGTGTGTGTGTGTGTGTGTGTGTGTGTGTGTGTGTGTGTGTGTGTGTGTGTGTGTGTGTGTGTGTGTGTGTGTGTGTGTGTGTGTGCGTGTGCAGGATGACATGTTGGCTCTCAGGAGAGTGGTGAAGTCGTTCCTGGCTGTGTGCCAGCAGTGCCTGTCCAACGTCAACACAATGGTCAAAGAGCAGGTAACATCTGAAACAAGCCTTTAGTGAAGAATAAATGTGTCTTAAGAACAGGTCCATTTTAAATTATAAACAGTGTACAGCTTTCATTACAATTTATCAAGTCAAAGTCAACTTAATTGTCAATCTGTCAGTTGTGTGTACAGACAGAGAGATCGAAATACCGTATGTATATCCTATATATACACAATCAACAGACACATGTATACATATGCACATATTAAGATACACACCAATCAATAAATACAGAAGAACAGTCACTTCAATATCTTTGGGAATATACATTAGTGCAAGACACGACTGTCACAGTTTGTGATATATGACAATTTGAGGTTTGATATGTAATCCTGGAGAGGATATAGAAGGATAGACAGATAGTAAAAATAATTGTAGTGTTAAAAAATCATTGAAATGTTTCCCTGTATTTTCTTCTGTCGTTTTTCATTTTTTGACATTTGAGTTACTCTGGAAAATAGCTTTTTGTTTCAATGGTTTTCAAATGTATTATTTTTCCCATTTGTTAATGCTCAAAGGTTAGTTACTACAGTAGTAAGGGAAAAGGTAGAATAGACAGTAATAATAATTATAGATTACATTGTATAGCTATGCCTTTCAAGGGACCCAAGGCCGCTTTACATGGTGAACAAACAAACAAACAAAAGGGGCAAATAATAAAGTACAACATTAAATAAATAGCAGTAGGGGTGGAGGCAGGGGGACTGTGATGGGTTAGGGGTCAAAGGTCATGGTGAGTTTATAATGATGACTTGAGGTCGTTCATCGACTGTGATGGGTTAGGGGTCAAAGGCCATGGTGAGTTTATAATCAAATCCCAACCCTTCATTTGCTCCTGCATCAGGCGTTCATGCTGCTCTGCGACCTGCTGACGATCTTCAGTCACCAGCTGGCCTCCGGCAGCAGGGAGGGGCTCCAGCCGCTCGTCTTCAACCCGGACAGCACTCTGCAGAACGAGCTGCTCAACTTCGTCCTGGACCACGTCTTCATCGACCAGGACGAAGAGAGTCAGAGCATGGGTGAGGGTCCAAGGACGTTTGAGGAAATACATAATAATTAAATACTATTAAAGGTCACCTATTATGCAAAATCCTCTTCTTCATGTCTCTTCTACATCAACATGTGTCCCCTCTTCTTCATATTTCTTCTTCATCAACATGTGTCCCCTCTTCTTCATGTCTCTTCTACATCAACATGTGTCCCTTCTTCTTCATGTCTCTTCTACATCAACATGTGTCCCCTCTTCTTCATGTCTCTTCTACATCAACATGTGTCCCTTCTTCTTCATGTCTCTTCTACATCAACATGTGTCCCCTCCTCTTCATGTCTCTTCTTCATGTCTCCTCTACATCAACATGTGTCCCCTCTTCTTCATGTCTCTTCTACATCAACATGTGTCCCCTCTTCTTCATGTCTCTTCTACATCAACATGTGTCCCCTCTTCTTCATATTTCTTCTTCATCAACATGTGTCCCCTCTTCTTCATGTCTCTTCTACATCAACATGTGTCCCTTCTTCTTCATGTCTCTTCTACATCAACATGTGTCCCCTCTTCTTCATGTCTCTTCTACATCAACATGTGTCCCTTCTTCTTCATGTCTCTTCTACATCAACATGTGTCCCCTCCTCTTCATGTCTCTTCTTCATGTCTCCTCTACATCAACATGTGTCCCCTCTTCTTCATGTCTCTTCTACATCAACATGTGTCCCCTCTTCTTCATGTCTCTTCTACATCACATGTGTCCCCTCTTCGTCATGTCTCTTCTACATCAACATGTGTCCCCTCTTCTCCATGTCTCTTCTACATCAACATGTGTCCCCTCTTCTTCATGTCTCTTCTACATCAACATGTGTCCCCTCTTCTTCATGTCTCTTCTACATCAACATGTGTCCCCTCCTCTTCATGTCTCTTCTTCATGTCTCCTCTACATCAACATGTGTCCCCTCTTCTTCATGTCTCTTCTACATCAACATTGTCCCCTCTTCTTCATGTCTCTTCTCATCAACATGGTGTCCATCTTCTTCATGTCTCTTCTACATCAACATGTGTCCCCTCTTCTTCATGTCCTCTTCTACATCAACCATGTGTCCCCTCTTCTTCATGTCTCTTCTACATCAACATGTGTCCCCTCTTCTCCATGTCTCTTCTACATCAACATGTGTCCCCTCTTCTTCATGTCTCTTCTACATCAACATGTGTCCCCTCCTCTTCATGTCTCTTCTTCATGTCCCTCTACATCAACATGTGTCCCCCTCTTCTTCATGTCTCTTCTACATCAACATGTGTCCCCTCTTCTTCATGTCTCTTCTACATCAACATGTGTCCCCTCTTCTTCATGTCTCTTCTTCATAGTCTCCTCTACATCAACATGTGTCCCCTCTTCTTCATGTCTCTTCTACATCAACATGTGTCCCCTCTTCTTCATGTCTCTTCTACATCAACATGTGTCCCCTCTTCTTCATGTCTCTTCTACATCAACATGTGTCCCTCTTCTCCATGTCCTCTTCTACATCAACATGTGCCCCCTCTTCTTCATGTCTCTTCTACATCAACATGTGTCCCCTCTTCTTCATGTCTCTTCTACATCAACATGTGTCCCCTCTTCTTCATGTCTCTTCTACATCAACATGTGTCCCCTCTTCTTCATGTCTCTATCAACAGTGTCTCATGTCTCTACATCAACATGTGTCCCCTCTTCTCATGTCTCTTCTACATCAACATGTGTCCCCTCTTCTTCATGTCTCTTCTACATCAACATGTGTCCCCTCTTCCTCATGTCTCTTCTACATCAACATGTGTCCCCCTCTTCTTCATGTCTCTTCTACATCAACATGTGTCCCCTCTTCTTCATGTCTCTTCTACATCAACATGTGTCCCCTCTTCTCATGTCTCTTCTACATCAACATGTGTACCCTCTTCTTCATGTCTCTTCTACATCAACATGTGTCCCCCTCTTCTTCATGTCTCTTCTACATCAACATGTGTACCCTCTTCTTCATGTCTCTTCTACATCAACATGTGTCCCCTCTTCTCATGTCTCTTCTACATCACATTGTCCCCTCTTCTTCATGGTCTCTTCTACATCAACATGTGTCCCCTCTTCTTCATGTCTCTTCTATCATCAACATGTGTCCCCTCTTCTTCATGTCTCTTCTACAGCAACACGTGTCCCCTCTTCTTCATGTCTCTTCTACATCAACATGTGTCCCCTCTTCTTCATGTCTCTTCTACATCAACATGTGTCCCCTCTTCTTCATGTCTCTTCTACATCAACATGTGTCCCCTCTTCTTCATGTCTCTTCTACATCAACACGTGTCCCCTCTTCTTCATGTCTCTTCTACATCAACATGTGTCCCCTCTGTGGAAAGAGACTCTGAAAGTTTCAGGAACAAAGATTCTCTCTCTTTTTGATCCATTTCTATAAAAACTTGTCTGAAAATGAGCTGATCAGATTTTGGCCACTTTATGATGTCATAACGATGTGTTGTCTTGTGTAACCATTAGCCAATCAGCAACCAAGGTAACCCTCCCCCCCCCCCCCCCCTTATCACCTGAATCTCCTCCTAGAGCACCATTGTGTTCTTTGTAACCAAATGTCTCTCAGAGGGGCGTGGGGAGGGGCTCCTTATTTCCATCTAAAGTCACAGACAGAGAATCAGCACTTTGGAAACAGGGCTGAAACAGAGGGGATTATGGGTAATGCTGCAATGATCTGTTTGGTGTTTGGAGCCAAACACTTCAGAGACATGTTCTGTATCTGAGACCTGTGATATATTGATGAAAAACAGAATAATAGGGGACCTTTTTAAAGATCAACTCACCTTTTCTCTTCCTCCCGCTCCTTCTTCTCCTCTTCACTGCAGAGGGAGACGAGGAGGACGAGGCCAATAAGATCGAAGCTCTCCACAAAAGGAGAAATCTGCTCGCAGCTTTCTGCAAACTCATCATTTTCGACATCGTAGACATGCCCGCTGCGGCCGACATCTTCAAACACTACATGAAGGTGACTGGACCTTACATAAACACTGAAATAATCAATATCAAATAAAAATAAATTGCAATATGAAACCGATACAAGTTGGAAGTCGGCTGATTATGAGTTTAGGATAAGATTATAAATGTTAAAAGACAGTGAAAGATTTTTATTCTCGAGTCAAGATACTCAAACTGATTTTGCCGCATTGTCCCTTAGCAAATCTTTCAAATTCGAGCGCACTCGAGCTGGTTTCTCCAAAATGACATACCCCACCTTTAAGTGACTGAATTATGACTGAAGATCGTCAGCTGTCTTCCTCTTCCTTTTTTACCCTCGATCCGTAAAGGCTGCAGCACCTTTGACAACTCGGATCGTTTGTTGTGAAAGCAGATAACTCTAAGCACGCAGAATTAAACCCTCTGTGTCCCTCCCATACTTTTATTTTCTTTGATGTATCCATAGTTCGCTCATCGAGCCGGGGGTCAGGTTATTCACCTGCAAGAAAAGGCACTGGCGCGGGACCTTAGCAGGATGTGACGCATATTTTAGTTGACCTAATTAAGTTTTGTTTTTTATTTATGTGTCACAGTATCACCTCAAAATACAAGATACGAAACATTTTCAACCGTGCAACAACATTTAAATAGTCCTACAAATACTTTTATTTTATTTCCTTCTTATTTTTGTCTAAGCTCAAGGGAGCCAGAGCAGAGGGCTTAAAGACCCCTGTCCTAACATGATATCATTATAAAATAGTGTAAAATGTTGGGGTCCTTAACCCTTGTGTTGTGTTCAAAAGCTGTTACCGTTCATGGTGTCTGCGGGTTCATTTTGACACATGATTTATCTCAGTCCAAAACACACAAAAAAAAGGACTATCATCCAATATTGTTTTAACTACATCATAACTAACTTATAATTTATTCATAACCGAACAATCCTGTTGTAATTTAATGTTATGGCCCCAAAACACATTACACCACATATTGCACACGTGCATGTGTGTGTTTAGGTTCAAGTGTTAGTGTACATGTTCTTTGAGAAAGGTGGAGTTCCCGTGGGGGGAGGGGGGCAGAGGGAGGGGAGACCAGGTGCATGTTGCGAAAAATTATTGTTACAGTGGATGAAGGGGGCGGGGGAGGGGTGTCTAAAGTCAAAGATGAATCTTGATTGGTCCAAATTTGACGTCGAGTCACCCACAACAATTCTGCTGAAGACCAAATTCTACACTTTTTTTTTAGAGACCTTCAGACTTGGCAAAAATGGTCAAAATCAGTTTTGTAGAGTTTATATAGCTGTTGTGGAGGAGATCATGAAGCCTTGTTCCGATAAAAAAGACTATAGCGTAGTTATTATATCATTTTAACTTGAAACGGGAGACCGAACACAACACCAGGGTTAAATGTGAAAAATATGACTCTCGGATTTATCTTTGTAAAAATGTGTTGGTTTGCAGCGAGATAAAAGGAGTTTTTACTCAATGGAAATAAATAAGAAAATCAAGGAAAACAACAAATCAACCTTAAATTAAATCATTTCAGGTTGATGATGTAAACCTGTAAATGACATCATAATAAATGCACTAAACTGTACCCTTGCTTGTTGCTAACCGCATGTTTTTTTTCCTCTGCTTCAGTATTATAATGATTACGGCGACATCATCAAGGAGACTCTGAGTAAAACAAGACAGACGGACAAGATTCAGTGCGCCAAGACGCTCATCCTCAGTCTGCAGCAGGTGAGGCTTCAACAACATCACATGACAACATATCGCATTCTTTAAAGGTCTCCTATCATGCGAAATGCACTCCTGTCCTTTATACATACATATGTGTCCCCGGTGTGTCGGGGAAGTCACAAAGTGTAAGAAAATAAAACCCTCTCTTTTCCTCCGTACCCAAATCTCTAAAAACGGGGGGTACGACGGAGCTGATCCAGATTTGCGTCCGATATGACGTAATATCGGAAATGTGGACCCACATCACTATCAGAAACAATGCCCGACTGTTTTGGACGTAATATGGTCTTTGTTTACATTAGCATCGCTAACACTCAGAGCTAACCTGCACTGGAGAGAGTATGTGTAAAAAAGCAGGAAATAAAAAAAGAACTCACCTTGTGGTAAACCTGAGAGAGAAAAAGCGTTTGAGCTCCATACTGTTTCATCCTTGATGTGGTTTGAAACATGATATGGCGTTTCATCACGCATTTAGCTGAATCTGCCGGGTAATTCTGAGCAGGCACAAGCTCCCCCTCTTCCGCTAAGGACCCAGAATCAGCACTTTTCTAACAGGGCTGAAATAGAGGGGTATGAGGGATGTCTAAAATGCATGATCTGTTCATAGACATGTTTTTTATATATTTGTATATATCTGACACCTATAATATATAACTTAAAATATCATGATAGGAGATGTTTAAGTGATGAGAGCTTTCATCAGTGCAAACCCACAAACACTGTCGTCTTGTGTGTTCCAGCTGTTCAACGAGCTGCTTCAGGACCAGGGCCCCACTCTGGACCGCACCTCCTCTCACGTCAGCGGGATCAAGGAGCTGGCCCGCCGCTTCGCCCTCACCTTCGGCCTCGACCAGATCAAGACCAGAGAGGCGGTGGCCACGCTGCACAAGTAAGACCTGAGGCTGTGTTTGGACTCACAGCGTTTATCAGACGGAAAGAACGTGCATGAGATTAGAGAAACAGAATGTTCAGCAGAGAGGGCAAAAGCACACACATCCTTTACTCAAGTAGAAGTACAGATACTCGTGTTTAAAAATACTCTGGTGAAAGTAGAAGTACTGACTAAACTTCTTTACTCAAGTAAAAGTAAAGAAGTATGGGCTTTGAAATGTACTTCAGTAAAAAGTACCCATAACTAGCAGCTGTTTTAAAGAGTACCTGACCTCCCTTTATATTAATAGAACAATAATGCCATTGTTAGCTAATGAATGTTTCCATGCTGAACAACGGCAACATGACAACGTTTCCATTGGTCCCTCTTCTTTAGAGAAGACCAGGAAATGATGGATACACGGATCGTGTTCAAATCAATAGGCACGCAATGACTCTAAAGAATAATGATCACGCATCAAACACACATTCAGACTAAAGGAACCAGCTGTTTGGAAAATGTAAGAAGTAGAAAGTACAGGTATTTGAGTTCAACATGTAAGAAGTAGAAAGTACAGGTATTTGAGTTCAACATGTGAGAAGTAGAAAGTACAGGTATTTGTGTTCAACATGTGAGAAGTAGAAAGTACAGGTATTTGGGTTCAACATGTAAGAAGTAGAAAGTTCAGGTATTTGTGTTCAACATGTAAGAAGTAGAAACTACAGGTATTTGTGTTCAACATGTAAGAAGTAGAAAGTACAGGTATTTGAGTTCAACATGTAAGAAGTAGAAACTACAGGTATTTGTGTTCAACATGTAAGAAGTAGAAAGTTCAGGTATTTGTGTTCAACATGTAAGAAGTAGAAAGTACAGGTATTTGTGATCAACATGTAAGAAGTAGAAAGTACAGGTATTTGTGTTCAACATGTGAGAAGTAGAAAGTACAGGTATTTGGGTTCAACATGTAAGAAGTAGAAAGTACAGGTATTTGTGTTCAACATGTAAGAAGTAGAAAGTACAGGTATTTGTGTTCAACATGTAAGAAGTAGAAAGTACAGGTATTTGGGTTCAACATGTAAGAAGTAGAAAGTACAGGTATTTGTGTTCAACATGTAAGAAGTAGAAAGTACAGGTATTTGTGTTCAACATGTAAGAAGTAGAAAGTACAGGTATTTGTGTTCAACATGTAAGAAGTAGAAAGTACAGGTATTTGTGTTCAACATGTAAGAAGTAGAAAGTACAGGTATTTGTGTTCAACATGTAGGAAGTAGAAAGTACAGGTATTTGTGTTCAACATGTAAGAAGTAGAAAGTTCAGGTATTTGTGTTCAACATGTAAGAAGTAGAAAGTACAGGTATTTGGGTTCAACATGTAAGAAGTAGAAAGTACAGGTATTTGGGTTCAACATGTGAGAGGGAAAAGTCGTCAGAAAAATAAGTAGTGGAGTAAAGTAGTGATACCAGAATAATGTACTTAAGTACAGTAACAAAGTATTCTCCACTACTTCCCACCTCTGATGTTCAGTCATGGAAGTTGATATCCTCTCAGCTTTACATCAATTAGAAAGTGTACAGATGACTCGGCTGCAATTTAGTGATGCTGATTCAAATCTATGTAAAAATGTCGTATAAGAATTTATAAATTACCATATTTTTATTTCGACACAACTTTTTGAAGAAGCTAATTCCTATCACGATTCTTAAACGCAACTCAAGTCAGAATAAATTAGCAAAATATGTTATAACCTTTTCACAGGTGTAAACAAATAAATAATCTGGAGTTCATTAAGAATGAATCAAAATGTCTCTCTGTTCGGTTTTATAGCCTCCATTACAGACATAGGATGCTGTGAGGGAGGGGCCTGAGTTTCTTCTATCCTGAGGGAAAAACATATTTTATTACAGCCAGTCTGAAGTCGAGCTTTCTTCAAAGGTTCAACGGTTTTATTTGTCCTACACAGGAACAGTGTAGTTGTGCAATTCAGATCTCGGCTCAAATGCAACATAAATATGTATAAGACATATTTACGGTATATAAGACAATAATAAAAATAGTGCCAGCAATTTAAAAATATCTTTTGGTGTCAGACGCTCGTTTTTCTTTTGCCTTCCATTTCTTTTTTACTTTCCTTCTTTGTCTTTCCCCCTCCTAATGAATTGTTCTGTCTCCACTTTCTACCTCTTCTATCTCTCTTGTATCAGGGATGGAATAGAGTTTGCATTTAAGTACCCGAATCCTCGAGGAAACGAGTTTCCTCCCCTCAACCTGGCCTTCCTGGAGGTTCTCAGTGAATTCTCCTCTAAACTCATCCGCCAAGACAAAAAGACGGTGTAAGTATTTTCATCTTTCTGTTACGTCAGGCAAACCTCAATAAGTCACTGAACACATCCATAACTCAGGGTTCGTACGGTCATTTCAAACCTGGAAAGTCATGGAAATTCAAAATGCATATTCCAGGCCCTGGAAAAGTTATGGAAAACAATATTTTTCACAAAGTTTTGGAAAAGTCATGGAAATGTAACTAAAGTTGGATTAGATATAATTTATATTTTAGCTAATAGCCGAAATAGTAATACTATAATGATAATAAATACTGTATAGTAATGAAACGTCAAATGGCTTTTAACTGTCGAGGTATTTTGCTGGTGAGAGATTTTAGTTGCTTTAGCCTGTAGAAAGCCTACTATTTGATTTGTTTTAGATCGACACAACATGTTTCAGACCTTATTTTCCTGTTCCATGTTAAAATAAACCATTTTCAGTGGTACCGCTGAGAAAGAGTAATTTTGGTCATGGAAAATTAGGTAAAGGTCATGGAGAAGTCATTGAAAATCATTGGTGAGAAAGTGTATGATCCCCGATAACTACATTTCAAATGAAATGAATCGTGCTGAAATGCTCCTCAGCCACTCGTACCTGGAGAAGTTCATGTTGGACTCGATGTCGGAGCGCCGGGAGGACGTGTGGCTGCCGCTGATCTCCTACAGGAACAGCCTGCTGACGGGGGGGGACGAGGACCTCATGTCCGTCACATCGGGCTCCAGCAGCAAGGCCGCCTCCGTGCGCAGCAAGAAGGCCCGGCCGGTGGTGCACAAGAAGCGCATCGAGGGTGAGGAGGCACACGCACACAGATTTGTTGTGACTGGCGAATGTCGTCACGCTACTCGTCCGGCAGCGTTGACACGAAACACACAAAACACGTCAAAGCGTGCGGAATGACCGGGATCGGGTTGCTATGTCTTTTATAAGAGATTCGCCTAGCCGTTGCACAATATTGTCAATACATTCTCTGTCAGGGTGTCTCTCGTTCACTGGCAGGGCGTTGCCGTGGAAACCCTTTGATCTTTGAACACACCTGTTGGTCGTTAACTAAATCCAGTGGTAATCTAAAGATGTTCAGAAACGATGCAGGAATGTGGTTCAAGAATCCAAAAATGTAATAGATAAACAGTAGTCAGCTAAAAGTGAGCTCAAATTAATGGATATTCTTTGTTGTCCCTTAACAATATAACTAATGCTATTAATTCTTACAAAGCGGGGGTAATGTTAGCATCTGGACGCGCACCCAAGTTTCAGTCACTGTATTTTCTAGTTCATTATACCGTGTTTAATCTGTTTTGGGAAATGAGACATGTTCACGGTTATCTGCTGTTCTGTTTATGAGCTCTCTGTGTTTGCGTACATTTTTCAGAAGAGAGTAGTGTTGACAGCTCGTGGCTGCTGCGTAACGACACCCTGCCGACACCGGGGGCGCTGCAGACGCCTCAGCTCACCTCCACCGTGCTCAGAGAGAACAGACCCGCAGAACACCTGCCCGACCCGGACTCAGAACCTGGCTCGGAGAACGACTTCGTCCACAAGTGAGTGAAAACACATGATAGAAGTACGCTTCAACATCAAAGTCAGGGTTCCTACGGTCTTAAAACAACTGGAAAAGTTCTGGAAATAGCTGTTTTTAAGCCGGGAACGTTGCTTGAAAAACATCAAATCCAAAAGGTTTTGAAAACTCACAGAAATTGGTTCCAAGTTTTCGGTTTTATTTTCACTTCTATCCCAAAGGGTACAAAAGGAAGACAGGTTATGTACTGTCCATACACTTATTTACCAATAAGCATAAATAATAGTCTGGAATTATACACCATAACTACATGTATACAGATTATATAGCCCTTTTGTAAGTACTGAAAGACACATTACAAAAAAAAGATTCTTTAAATCAAACTAAATTCATGATTTACCATTTTCTCATCCACCCACTTACAAATACACCTGACTGTGTAAACCTGTTCATCACTGATGTAGCTCCGCCTCCTTGTTATACCAAGTTCATCGAAGTCTTTTGAAGGTACAGTGTGTTGACCCTGTGTTGTCTCCAGTCCTCAGATGCAGATGTCGTGGCTCGGCCAGCAGAAGATGGAGGAGGTGAACCGGAAGGACCGGACGGGCATGAACTACATCAAGGCGCGGAGCAACCAGGGCGTCCGGCAGACTGTGTAAGAATCGAACCGGCTAGAAAACTGATGACGTTTGATGCTTCCAATACTAGTTCTTCTTTAAAGGTCCCTATTATACTGTTTTTCATCAATATATTACAGGTCTCAGATATATACAGAGCCTTTCTCTGATTGGCTGAAACCCCAAACAGATCATTGCAGCATTACCCATAACCCCCTCTGTTTCAGCCCTGTTTCCAAAGTGCTGATTCTCTGTCTGTTACTTTAGATGAAAATAAGGAGCCCCTCCCCACGCCCCTCTGAGAGACATTTGGTTAAAAAGAACTCAATGGTGCTCTAGCAGGGGATTCAGGTGATAAGAGGGGGGGGGGGGGTTACCTTGGTTGCTGATTGGCTAATGGGTACACAAGACAAAACATCGTTATGACATCATAAAGTGGCCAAAATCTGATCAGCTCATTTTCAGACAGGTTTTTATAGAAATGGATCAAAAAGAGAGAGAATCTTTGTTCCTGAAACTTTCAGAGTCTCTTTCCACAGAGGGGACACATGTTGATGTAGAAGAGACATGAAGAAGAGGGGACACATGTTGATGTAGAAGAGACATGAAGAAGAGGGGACACATGTTGATGTAGAAGAGACATGAAGAAGAGGGGACACATGTTGATGTAGAAGAGACATGAAGAAGAGGGGACACATGTTGATGTAGAAGAGACGTGAGGAAGAGGGGACACATGTTGATGTAGAAGAGACATGAAGAAGAGGGGACACATGTTGATGTAGAAGAGTGGACACATGTTGATGTAGAAGAGACATGGAGAAGAGGGGACACATGTTGATGTAGAAGAGACATGAAGAAGAGGGGACACATGTTGATGTAGAAGAGACATGACGAAGAGGGGACACATGTTGATGTAGAAGAGACATGAAGAAGAGGGGACACATGTTGATGTAGAAGAGACATGAAGAAGAGGGGACACATGTTGATGTAGAGGAGACATGAAGAAGAGGGGACACATGTTGATGTAGAAGAGACATGAAGAAGAGGGGACACATGTTGATGTAGAAAAGACATGAAGAAGAGGGGACACATGTTGATGTAGAAGAGACATGAAGAAGAGGGGACACATGTTGATGTAGAAGAGACATGAAGAAGAGGATTTAGCACAATAGGTGACCTTTAAAGAATAAAGAGCTTGAGATAAAGATTGTAAACGGTGTGTTTTGTGTTTTCTCTCTTAATGACTTCCCGTCAGGCGTGGGTTGATGGAGGATGACGCAGAGCCGATCTTCGAGGACGTGATGATGTCATCGCGAGGACAGCTGGAGGACATGAACGAGGAGTTCGAGGACACGATGGTGATCGACCTGGTCAGTGACGCCCCTTTCTCCCAGGACCTTTAATTTAGGGCAAATAAAGGAGCATTGTGTTTAGTCATTATTGTCTTTTTAATTCAATGTCTTATTTTGTCTTTCTTCCTCCCCAGCCGCCATCGAGGAACAGACGTGAAAGAGCAGAATTAAGACCAGACTTCTTTGACTCTGCAGCGATGATTGAGGACGAGTCGGTGAGTAAAACTTTGACAATTTGACTCAGGAAAGTAAGAACAGCTCAAACAATTAGGCCGTTAATTGATTAGCCGACTTACACAAAATAATTTTTTACAAGCTAAAATGTAAAGATGAATTACTCCCAGGCATAAAATGTGAGCTTTTGGTTTGATTTTTACCGTCAATGAAAGTCTGAATATTTAAAAATGTAATTTAAGGCACTGGAACATTGTAATGGACATGTTTGACTTAGAAAAGATTAGTTTAAACAATTGTTAGTTTCAGCCCAATGTGCTAATCAGTCGTCTAAAATAAGTTTCATACCATCAGTGATTTGATTCTGTTTTAAAGACACAATATGTAGAATGTGAACTTTTCAACTCTAGCGCCCCCTAGTGGTATAAAAGAAAAGCAGCCGTGCAATCTGAGATCTTTTCCATTTAAGATCGTCTGACAATCTCTCTCTCTCTCTCTCTCTCTCCATGTTTTTAGGGTTTCAGCATGCCCATGTTCTGATCCAGGAAGAGGCAAAGATCCTGAGCTCAGGATCCACATCAGGAGTCAACAGAAAGGAGGGTCTGGGCCGTCTCACCCAGAAAACCTGCCAATCAAACTCTTAAGAATAGGAAACAACATTGTTGAAACACTTTTCTCTTTCTGTAAGACGGGATGGAAGCATTGTTTGTCAGGTGGATCTGCTGATGGACGTGGAATCAGCCGGATCTCACCTGGAAAGTGAAGCGAGGATCGGCTCTGTTCTCACAGGCTCGGAGGATCCAGAACCGAGTCCGGATTATTCAAGAGCTTCGTCTTCTCTCTAAATCTTCCTCCTTTTCCAGCCTGTTGGTTTAGCTCTTGTTAGCGGTAGCTCGGATGGCCGACGAGCACTTGCAGTTTTTACGGTTCCCTGTTACACAGATGTACAGTTGTTTGGTTCAGAGCAGCCCCCCCCCCCCCCCCCCCCCCCCCTTATTTTGGTGTCGCACTCCGAATCCGTCTGGTAGAATCTGACATAGAGAGGATATCAATACTAAGCGTTCTATATCTTTGCTCTTATTACCACCCAACGACCCCTCTCCGCTCTCTGTTCGCCATCAGAGTCCTCGTGTGTGTGTGTGTGTATGTGTGTGTTTGTGTGTGTGTGTGTGTGTGTGCGGTGGTGATGGTTGAGTAGTTGCGTGACGTCAAAGCAAAAGAGAGTGTTGTCGTTTGAAGGAGAAGCCACCCACCCCCCCCCTCTCTCAGATCTCGGATAAGTTTTTAAAGTTTAAAAAAAAAAAGAAAATAAACATATTTTTAATTCTGTAGCTTTAGTACTAAAGTTTTAAATCAAGTGTGTCTTTGTTTTTGTCGGATGTTTGTACAGCTTTTTCTCGAATATGTATCTTGTTTGTTGCCAAATTGTGGCCTACATACTTACGGTATATTCCAGCCCCTTCCCCGACACCTGTGTCTCATATCTAACGGTTACCAAGCTCAGAGTGTTGCTGTGGGATCTCTTTAAGCGCTGTATGGTCTGATTGTAGTTCACAGTTCAGTATCACAGCAGACTATCTATTCATTTTGTTCATTTTACAGGTTACATTTCTACGCCTGCCTCAGTGTTATCTGATCCAAGATGATTTGTTGTTATTCTGACAGATTTGTTTGAATGTGTTTTGAATGTTTCCAGCCATATCGTTGTTCACGCTCCGTCGGTTAATCAATCATCCACCTCTCTCCCCCCCCCCCCCCTGGCTGGCTTGGCAGTCCTCCTGTAAATATCAGAGACAATTGGATCTTTCCTGCAGTGCAGTTGACATCAGTTGCACTTAAATGCTCTAAACGCCTGTTTTTTTTTCTGTGACCCTAAATTCTTTTTAATAAAATAAAATCTGTATTCGATTTATGGACAAGTGTTTGAGTGTGCCTTTTGTTTCACAGCCCAGAGTTCAACACTTTGCCAACGTTGACCCATTACTGTGTCGCACCTCATTTTCACCCTGGATACAGTAACTTACATTTCACAAAACAATCTGAACTCAAGTCTCTCCGTGGTTTTCTGTGCTCCTCTCATCCATGATGTCTGAACTCAAGTTGGCAGAATCGATCTCCTGATGAAGACTGATACAGTCCAAAGCTCCAGGGAAAGTAAGTGAACTTCGAGGCAAAAATATTGTACAAATAAACTGTATAATACAACATGTAGCTCCAAGGTTTAACAACTGCAGTGAAAGCATTAAAGGTTTTGTTAAACCTGATTTGTTTCTCGCTCACTGTAGAACATCTATTAACAGACACAAGCACGACATATTTTCATCAAGCTAGATATCTCTGCAAAAAATCTTGGTGGGGTAAGAATGGAGAAACCAGCTCGAGTGCGCTAGAATCTGAAAGTACGCAACCGGAACAAATCTGCCCCTTCCTTACAGAGTATGGGGGTTATTCTCTATCTTTATTCAAGAGCGTGGTATTTAAATTTGAGAGCATACTTTATTGATTTATTTCCCTCAAACCTGTCCTCGCACTCAAATAGTGCCTGCTTGCACTTAGATTTGTTCTGCTTCTGCTCAAACTGTACGCTTGCACTCAGATATATTGCTGTTTACAGATTTATTCTGTGCGCACTCGAAACTTTCGTGCAACAATCCTGTCAAAATCCCTCAACCAATAGGAGGCCAGGTGTCCTTGCGGGTGCGTTCGCTTGATTTATTACAGCGTCCCGTAAGGGCGGTTACTCTTTGGTTTATAAACTCCCGCCCTCCACGGCTTTATAACATAACATGTACTTCACTGTACAACTTTTTTTTGGGGGGCACTATTTGAGTGCGAGGACAGGGTTTCAGGGAAAGAAATCAATAAAGTATGCTCTCAAATTTAAATACCTCGCTCTTGTATAAAGATAGGGAATAACCCCCATAACAGAGCCCCTCCTCCAACACACACACGAACGCGCACATGACCAATGAGGGCACGAGATAAGTGTGTGCACAGATGGAAGGCTGACAGGCAGGTAGGCCATCCAGTTACTTTAGCCGGTTCAGATGATTGGTCGTGCTTTTTACAGCACCACGGCTTCCACAGATGACATTTTTTATGTATTTATTGTCAAAGCATTTAATGTATTCATTGCTATCGGGATGTTAAGAGCATTCCATGGAATATAACAAAAAGTGTTTCTGAAGTGAATTACCTACCCCACCTTTAAGTGTATTTCCCAAACTCTTACTTCTAATTCGTTGTTTTAACATTTCTGCCCTTTGTGAATTTCACTTGCACTCTCAAAAAACAATATTATACTTATATACACACACTCTTGTAATTTCTGCAGATACAAATCCTTGCATTGGTTGAAGTGAACAAAAACAGAAACACGATATTGAGTCCATGATTTATTTTTACAAATGGCAAAGGCTGCCAGAGAAGAAAGGCACAGTTCCATGTTGTGAGGATGACCTAAACACAGGGAGTGTCTAAAAACACTACGGTTCACACCACAAACGTCAACTAAATACAGAACAGAAGCAACACTATTGTCATGAACAGACTGCAGCATGTTTGCATTTCCACTCTACGACCATGTGACAGTTCAGCTTCTATCAGTGACACATAATCTACTCCTTTTAGGTCAAATCAAACAGTAGTGTCCAATGTGGTCACTACTGACATACAAGTATCTTGAATGTGTATAACCACTTTTATCCTGGTCAGCTACTGGAAATGAGTTAGGGTTTCCATATCAAGGGTACAGTTGTAAAGATACACCTGCTGATTTTGTTGACAGCACTAATATTTTCCCCAAAAACGACAGTACTAATGCCATATTACAATATCCAAAATCTAGAATGATATTTAGTCTGATGTCCTGATAGACATACTGCCCTGCTCTAGTTCAAAACATAATCTGATTTTATTGGGATGCAACCACGCACTAAGAGAATCAGGTATCTTTAAGTGCTGCTTCAGTGGAGTGGTGAATGAAAAAACACACGTGCTTACAGGCTACCCAAGTCCTAACCACGGGAACAAGTGCAGTTCATTCGGATGTGAAGTCAGTATCAGTAAACTCCCACAGCGAGCCTTCAGACGGAGTTCATGTGGAAACAGTTTGTGTTGGATCACAGAGGAATGTTAGCGTGTTTCTTCCAGGGGTTGATCTGCTTCTTGCTGGCCAGCACCTCCAGATCTCTGCAGATCTTCTTACGAGTTGTTGCCGGTTCGATTATGTCATCCACAAAACCTGAAACAAACCATTTCAGCTCAAGGTCAGTACCAGGTGTGTATGCTTTATATCTGTGTGTGGAGTGTAAGCACAATCAGGGATGGTGGTGAGAGATTTTGCATCGCTATAAAGCCGTAAAAGTTACCTCTGACAGCAGCTGGGAAAGGGTTGGCGAACTTCTCCACGTATTCAGCCTCTGCCTCCGCCTGGTTCTCCTTTCCTCTGAAGATAATCTGAACAGCACCCTGAGAAAGAAAGAGACCATCATGCACACGGTCCAATCGAACAAAGGAACAATAGAAAGAACGGAAACAGTGACCGTTCCTACCTTGGCGCCCATGACCGCCACCTCAGCTGTGGGCCAGGCGTAGTTCATGTCTCCTCTCAAGTGTTTGGAGCTCATCACGTCATACGCTCCTCCGTAAGCCTGAGAGCCACACACACACACACGTCACTTGTTAGATGCTTTTATCCAAAGGAACTTACATACTCAATACTGTGAGCAATCCCCACAGGAGCCATTTGGGGTGAACACAACGACATGCTGACTGCAGTGGGGTTTGAACCACCAACACTCTCCACTGAGCCACACGCCTCTATCCGTGTGGCACTCTATCCACACACAGACCTCTCCACACCCACCCACATCTCTCCACACACACACACACACACACACACACACACACACACACACACACACACACAACACACACACACACACACACACACACACACACACACACACACACACACACACACACACACACACACACACACACACACACACACACACACACACACACACACACACACACACACACACACACACACACACACACACACACACACACACACCAACACACACACACACACAACACACACACACACACACACGAGAAGTGTCACAAATAATGAGCACTTTAAAGGAAATCGATATAAACAGCAGCATCAGTCAGGCTACATGTTTCAGACAACTGCTAACTCTATTAAAGAATCAATTCACTTTGTGTTGACGCTGGTCGGGTCAGGCAAAGATCAAGTCCAATGACAATCAACAAATTATGACCTAGGTTATCAGTATTATTAAAATGTGTTTTTGTAAAACTAGCAGCATTTTGCATTAGTAAATATCTTATTAAACATTATGCTTCCTTCCACACACAAGCCGTTGTATTCTCAAACAAATGTGTGACATTCATGCCTTGAAGTTATTATAATACTTGTATTGTTTCCACAAAGTGAGTCGGGCTCACTCAGCATTCAAACATCAGGTTTAATAGTTTAACAGTCGCTCTTCTTCTACATGTTGGTCAGCGGATTAGTTTTACTCCTCAGCACTGCTCAGGCAAAGAGCTACAAATGCTTCTTTAGCAAACCTTTAACTTCGAGCATTTCTCTTCTCGTGTTGTTCACGCACCTTTCTGGTGATGATGGTGATTTTGGGGACGGTGGCCTCTGCGAAGGCGTACAGCAGCTTGGCTCCGTGCCGGATGATGCCCCCGTACTCCTGAGCGGTTCCTGTGGACCCCCGGCACAGCAGCAAGATGTGACAGTAGCTCTATTTGAATGCAATAACAAAGTCTGTGCACATGTGAGGTAACCCCGTTGTTGTCTTGTGTGTATAGTTTTTATCCCTTATCCAAACTGTAGTGTGTTTACCTTTACTTTATCAATGTGATTACTCTCTACGGACCTGGCAGCTAAATCTCTTTCTGCTTTTGTGCAGACTAAGACTCACCTTGCGGACAAAACCATTCTCTTGTATAATTCACAGCAGCAGACTCACAACAAAATCCTTGATACATTCCTAACCAGATGAAGATTTAAACTGTGTGTATGTATGGTGGATTACTCCATGCATTGTACATTTCCAAAGAGTACCTGGCAGGAAGCCCGGCACATCCACAAAGGTGATGATGGGAATATTGAAAGCGTCACAGAAGCGTACAAAGCGCGCTCCCTTCACTGAGGAGTTGATGTCCAGACAGCCTGATGAAGGAGACGACATTAGGACTGAATAGCAAGAATATTCCCCCCCCCCCCCCATCCTATTAGCCCTCTTATTGTTGGTCCTTCAATTATTTGACTTACCAGAAGCTACTTTGGGCTGGTTCCCCACAATGCCGACAGTGCGTCCGTTCATGCGGGCGAATCCCACCACGATGTTTTTGGCGTAGTTGGGCATGATCTCAAAGAAGTCGCTCTCATCCACGATCTGAAGAGATGCAAGAAGAAAGGAAGCTTTTACTACCGGAGGAATTTCAATGAGATGTGGTTTCATATTTCAGAGTGTGCACGTACTGCATGAATGATGTCCAACATGTCGTAGGCTTTAGTCGTCTCAAACGGGACGATGGTGTCCAACGAATGGACAAGACGATTGCTGAAAAGAAATACATATATTTCCTATTAATGATCACTTCTTTTTTTCGTCTTGTAAGTGAAGGTCAGCTGATTGGCTACCTGCTGTCGTGGCACTCCCTGATGGGGGCGGGGTCCTGATTGCTGAGCGGCAGGAAGTTGAAGAACTCTCGCATGTTGAGCAACGCATCAACGTCATCCTCAAAAGCCCGGTGAGCCACTCCTAAAAACATCATGACATTTTTGTTCAGACTTTGAACACATTATTTCGAACTAGGTTGAAATAAGCAGACGACACTTTTCACGCTGCTTTGGACGATCTTGCACTAATGTACATTCTCATAATATTGAAGTGGCTGTTATTTTGTATAGATTGATTGTTGTGTTTTTATTTAGGTCTTAAAGTGTGCAGATGTAAAAATTCTCTCTTGTGTGTCAGTCATCCAATCAGAAGTGCTGTGCTCCACATGTACCAGCCATTGTTAACCAATCAGAAGTGGCCCATGATAGTAGGTGATAGACAGATTGATCCAATCACCTGCCAATTGCTTTTGAAATACTTTTCCAATGGAGCTTTCCTAGATGGTTTGGTGAACCATCTGAGTCAGGTTAGTACTGCTCCATCACATGTTTCTATGACAGGGTGAATCTTAACCTGAAGCTTGACTTTAAAGCAACCCAACGGAAGTTTCATGTAACTTTAGTTCTTTCACTCGTAGCTCGGGCTGCGGGGTGCTAGAGACGGGAGCACGTTGATACGACCTTCCTAGCCGGAGTTATGGCCGCATTTTACAATAAACTTCCGTTGGGTCGCTTAAAAACAGATATCGCAAATCGAATCGCAATATCTGTCAGAAAAATCGCAATTAGATTATTTCCCCAAATCGTGCAGCCCTAGTCTGAACCATGGTCTGAACACACAAACTGAAAGATGGACAATAAAGTTGACTTAATAATGAGTGACACAGAGACATCAGAAGCTAACCGGAGACGGTGGTGTGAGTTTTGGCTCCGCCGAGCTCCTCTTGGGTCACGTCTTCATTGGTGACAGATTTCACCACATCAGGTCCAGTGATGAACAAGTATGATGTGTCCTATATACACACACATATACACACACACATACACACACAAAATGGGGAGAAAATCTTTGATACGGCATCATTTATTGTATTTAATATTCCATATGTCATATATTTATGTATATATATTTGTATATATAATATCTTGTCAATTTTCTTTTCTAGTTTTGTTTTATTGTAAAATGCCTTTATGCTGCTGCAACACAAAACGTTTCCCAAATTGGGATCAATAAAGTACCATCTTATCCTATCGCCTTAAACTGTGACTTTTGTGTCCACAGTTAACTCAAATTAGAAGCATGCTACTCTATGTATGTAAATTCACTGAGGAAATGATTGCAAGTGGCATTGGGGTAAGGAAGCAGCACCAACGAACAACCAACGGGTAACACTTGTGGAAGACATCTTTTTGATGGAAAACCTGACTTGTGAATGGAGATTGAAAGAAACACAACTCAACAGAAAGTGGGAACAATGGACTCTTCAAGACTCAAAGCAAAGACATCTGACTGCAACAATAGCCAATAGATACATGTGTCTTCAAGACTAGAATAACATGAAGACATATCCCTAGCCTGTCGTTTTCTATTGCTGGCCTCTTGTTACATGATTGTAATGTTGTTGTAACCAGCATGTTATTGCCATGTATAATGTGACAATAAAGATTTAAATAAAAAAATGAAAATGTTTTGAAGAATGCTGACACTTTAATAGCACTAAACATTTGAAATAATAACATGATGATCAATGGATTGTTATATTTTTGTATATAAATGTGTGCAGCTGCCTACCTTAACCATGAAGGTGAAGTCTGTGAGGGCGGGGGAGTAGACGGCCCCTCCGGCACAGGGCCCCATGATGAGAGAGATCTGAGGCACGACTCCTGAGGCCATCACATTCCTCTGGAAAAGTCACAAATGTTGTTTCAATTTTTCCTTCGTAGTGCCCCAAAACCCTTCGCCTCCAGCTGTGTGGATTTAAGAAAACTACTAAAACAGGAACAAGGACATTTGACCCCGGACTAAATAAAAAGAAACATAGCTAACAAATGTAATACTGATTTGTAAATTCAAACAAGTATTACATTCAGCATTACACAGAGATCTTGAAGCAGTACTACCCGGTACAAGTGTTTGTCAACCGCTTTCAAATCAAAACTGCTCCACTTGTTAAAAATGTGTTGGTCCACCCTGTCAGAGACTTCATGACTCAGCATACCATAATAACCTCCTGAGGCTGTCCAACAACATCCTCTGGGACCCAAAGCATGTTCTGAACAGAGAATATGAACCGCTACCATCTAATGGAGATCAATCAAGTCAGACTGAAGCATCCTTTGTGCTCCAGTCCATCCTCTCAGTAAACACAGAGCTCAGATCAAAAGCACGCTGAAGGCTCTTTGAGCAGCTTTTCTCTTAGTGATCGAGCTGTTATGTTAAATGTTTGTTTTTCATGTACTGTGTCTTGATATCCGTCTATGTTGATGTTACACATGGAGCTGCTGTGATGCAAGTTAAATGTCAGACTTGATGTATGATTTTGGATATCATGATTTAAGCCAATGAGCAGTCAGATGCAAAGGCTCTTTAACAAAATAACCATACCAGGAAAATATCTGCATATCCAGCCAGAGACTCCACTCCTTCCTGGATCCGAGCTCCTCCAGAGTCGTTCAACCCGATGACCGGCGCTCCAACCATCATGGCCTGGTCCATTATCTGAGCACAGAACATTTAAACGTTGTTCAGCAAAAAAAAAAAGATTTATAAAAGGTCTGAGAGCAAACAGAGCAAACAGAGAAAACCCACGGACATAAAGCAATTCCTTTGTTGAAGTGAATGTTTGCTGAGGATATAGACATGTTGAAGAGGCCTCCGACAGTGCAACACAATACAACAGTACAAGTAAATAAGTCAAATAGAATATAATAGAAACAGAATATAATAGAAACTGTGCAGAATAGTCTATACAGTAATTGGAATATTGATATATATGTGAGTTGCAAAAGTGCAGGTGTTTAACATTCTTACGACCTGTGGGATGAAACTGTCCCCGATTTCTATTTATTGAGTGTTTGGTTCACACACTGAATTTGTGTCTACCTTACAAATCTTCTGTGCATGGGCTCCAGACAGACTGCCACCAAACACTGTGAAGTCCTGAGAGAAACAGAAAGAATATTAAAACAAGGTGAAACAAAGCTATGTGTGCAACACTGTAGGATAATTGCAGTATAGTTAAACATTGTACCTGACTGAATACATAAACCAGCCTGCCGTTGATCCTGCCATGGCCCGTCACCACGCTGTCACCCGCGAACTATGACAGAGATAAAGACAAAGAGGTATATTAAACCCCAGAGGAGGTGTTGTCTCATCTCCAGTGGATAAAACACGACGCTGATGATTTGTGTTCTTTGTGTGAGCGGTTACCTTGTTCCTATCCTGCTCCATGCCGAAGTCAGAGCAGCGATGCTCCACGAACATGTCCGACTCCACGAAGGACTCGGGGTCCAGCAGAAGCTCCACTCGCTCCCTGGCTGTTAGCTTACCCTGCAACACAGAACGCCAAACACCACATTTACCCAGAAGCACAATGCACTACAGTAGCATGCTTCCACAATACACACCATGACACCACCCAAATGTGTAGCTGGAACCCATTCAGTGATACATGTCATTCATAATCAGCCACCACCCCTTTCTACTTCTTTAAGGTCATGCTACTATTTACATGCCCCCCCCCCAGGATACATGACTATTATATTGTTACTCATATCATTTTAATTGTCATTTATTACTCTCTTCTTGTCTAATCCCTCAAACACACTGTTTTTTTTTATCTCCATGTATTTTGTAATTTGTTATTTGTCTTTACCTGTAAATGCTCCTTATTGTCTTCTGTCTACATGTGACACTACTTGTCTTGTAACTCCTATATCACTCAATTTTAAATTCAACATTTAAATTGAAAAAGAGAATAATTAAAAAAATTAAAATGTATAGAACTAGATATATATCTGTATAACTAAATACATATTAACTTATGCAAACGAATCAATAATAACAAAGCAGCTATATAATCCAATAGATATCAATATTGTCTAAATTAGGAAGTAAAAAAGGAAAACAAATATTCACAAAATAAATGATGTGCAATAGGAGTGCTATAGATTAGTTATGTAAATAGAACAAGTTGGCTCTAGTAGGAATAGGTGTTATATGGAAATATGTCTCAATATACTGTATTTTATATCTAATTGTTCTTGATAACATTGGACACTGGAATGTTATGGCACCGGAATCTAATGCATTAACAACTGTGGGAATATTTCGGATTTGTCCACATTAAACTGCTGCAGAACTTGCAAGGGGGAAAGTAAGCTACTTAGTTCAAGATGTTGTTAACTAGGATAATTGGAAAGTTACTGAAGAACCACTGAGTAACTGTTAACCATAGCAACGTTAGAAAGTTGGTTTAGCCCAGAAGCAACCATTGACTTTGAGCCTTCGGGCCAGGCAACTCAACCACTTCAACAACCAGTTTCAGCGCTTTAAGTCATAAAAGCAGCACACATGTTTCGTTAAAGGCAGGCTAACTTGTATAGGATATCAAATCTATGTTAGCTTATTTTACCTTTTTGTGTTGTGCATCTATTCTGTGTTGACCTCCCCCGAGCAGCGCCGCCGACCGTCTCTTGTCAATCCTCTCCTTAACGGACAGGTGGCTGACAGAATACCACCGGCAGTCCCGGTACAGGCTCGTTTGGGGCATTGCAGCAGCGACTGCGCCATTTTTCACGGGAGTCAAACTCCTAAAAGATGTCCTAAACCCGTTTAACAGACCGCAGCTTCTTCGAGCCACACTGAGAGCCGCCATCTTTGTGTCAGCGCTCTTGGGTGACAGTTCGGGCAATTTATGAAAGGCAGACTTTTGGGCCAATAGGGAATAGGGGGCGAGCCTTCGCAGCCAATAAGATAGAAGAAAGGTGTTCTAAAGGTTGAGGGGCGGGACTTGGAGAGGATCCGTTTTGTTCCTGTGGTTTATCGTGGCCGGTAACCATGCCTGTAGCCAGTCATCTGAAAGTAGTTTATGATATTTATTTTTGCAGAGTTTTTGCTTGTTCGGTAGAGCTTTTGGTCATTTCGGGGCCCCTCTCACTGCTATCCATCCTTGGCATTAAGCAAACACCAACATTGTCCCTATATCCCCTTACAAAGCACTATAACTCTTCTTTTTGTGTTTTATCCCAATTGAATTCACATAGGCTGATTGTTATTTATATTCTCGTGGTGAATCACTTTTTCTTTAATTGTGCCATATGAATAACCTTCCCTTGTAAAGTACGCATTGGAATATTATGATAATACTTATTGGGACCCGGCTGCATGACCTAAGGTAAATCCCCTTATCTTACATGTCAAACATTCAGGTTTTTTAAAATACGGTTTGACTGCATGCTTATTGTTGAGCTGGACTGTATTATGTGTAAGGGGGTTACTAGTGTGTCCAACCAATTCAAATACATGAGTGGGATAGAATATTATTATTGAAACAATTAATGAATTACACATATAAATTATAGTTTTTAACAGTGTATAAAAACTGGATAATTATTCTTTGTTAAGGTTGTATTTAATTAAAAAGTAGCAATATGTTTAACATGTAAGGCACTTGCTTGTGTAACTACCCAGAGATAGTACATTTTTGCACAACAATACATTATTTGTTTCCATGAAGTAGGATTATTTTCGGCCTTTCTTCTAAAACTGACAAGTGTTGGACCGTGGACGTATCTGTATATTCACCTGATCAAAGTTTAACTCGTGTTATATAATTTCTTCATACTGTTACTACATGTTTATAATTATGATTATTTATTTTATTTACTCTTATTATCCCTGTGTATATTTTCATGTGTATCGATGTTTATTCTGTTATAACAACACCTGCATTTCCCTACGTGGATCACAAAAGGTCCATCTTATTTTATTTATGTTTTCTTTTTATAATTCCAGACACTGTTCTCGCCCTCATCTTGAATGAATGAATGAATTGCTAATGCCAAATGTGAAGTTGTTGATGTCAGACAGTGAAGAAAGTGAATGAAGCCGCAGAGAGGCTGTGTACCTCCGCTCCGTACACTACGGTAACCAGGGCAACTAGTAGAAATCTCGCGTGATTATCATGTCTGTGGAGAGGGGCTGATGAGAGGAAAAGTGGCAAATCGAATGATTGATGCATTTGTAAAACGGATAGTTAGCTATGTTTCGATCGCTGCTTGCCAAATATTATAGTAAAACGTATCAGAATTGTAAGATTCCAATTTATACCTTGCATTTCCCTCCTACGCCGGAGGCATAAGGCGGCCCTAGGGGGGGTTATTGATACGGTTACATTTTCGCTAGCTATTTTGGCTAGCCATGCTAACGCAAGCTGGTTAGCTTTGTTTACATCAAGTGCGCGCCTGGGATATGTTAGCTCATTGCTAACCAAACAAATGTGAGATATTAGGAGCAGCTCTCCGTTAATTTATCTATCAACTGGAAGACAGCGTTGGATATTAAATGGGCTCTATGGCTATCATCTACCACCTCTCTTGTAAAACGTTTGGCTGAAGTCGTAAGCTAACTCGAGCTACATAATGCTAACATTTTGATCATGGATCGTCTGATCTTTTGATTCAGTGTTAGCTGTAAGGCAGCTTCGGAGATAATGTGAGTAATTATAAGCTAGGGTCTTATTGGTCCTAATTATCAGGAACTGAAATAGTGATTAGGAAGGTCTCATTGGTGTATAGTAACTACTATTACCGGTGATGCTAACTTTAGCCAGCCGCCCGCCAAGCTAACTTGCGCGTTCAATGGTTCAGTGATAACCGCTTCAGCATGTTCGTTGTCTGTTGTTGTGTCTATTATTAATTCATGTGCCTGCATTGACACACTGGAGTGGCTCATTGTTGCTCCGCCAGACCAGTTTATATTTCCTCCATCCACCCTGAGACTTGCCTATCTTTAGTTCCGACTGGCTGGATTTTTTTTGCCCAGGCCGTGCATCACCGAGGCTGCGGAGTACCGCTATGAACCCCGTTAATGCTACCGCTCTGTACGTGTCCGCCAGCCGGGCCGTGCTGCAGTGTGACCCGCGGCAGCCTCACACCTTCGCGGATATGTACACGCTTCTCCCCTTCTTCCGACAGTCCCTAGCATGCCTTGTCTGTGGTAAGCATCCTGTAAATATCAGGGTATAATAGCAATGCATATCACTTTAAATTATGTTGTTTTGTGTCACCTCACTGCAAGATTATCCAATTGTTCGTGATGCAACATTTGTTTTTGTTCCTGAATTAAATCAGTGTTTCATAACCTTACTTTTCATATTGACTGTGTGACATGGGCGTGCGTGTGCTCGCAACAGTTGACACGATTTGTGGTGCTCACAATCGTGGTTTCCTTAGCAACCGAGCCTGAGCAGCAGTCATCTGTCCTGTTGTCATGATAGATGACTCCTCTGTTGTTGTCTGCTCTGCTGCAGAACCATGTGTTTCCTATTCATGCTTTATTTACTCCGCTTAGCTAGAGGAACATTAACACTGGCACAGCTTGCATTTAGAGATGAGCGATAGTGACAGAATGATATACTAGTTCTGACCTCAGCCGATTATGTAATAGTGTTTCTGTCATGATTACTTCTGCTTTCATGCAGTATTTAACTAAACTACATGTTTGGTGATCTAAGTGAAGAACAATACATGAGGATTATGTAGATTGGAGCCTACTTTGTTAACATCAATACACTGGGGCAGATACATTCAGAAAAGAACATGCAAGAAACACAAACATTTAAGGTGTAGAAACATAAAATCCCACATTAGGATCTTGGTATCAAATCAAGTTTTATTTATATAGCACATTTTTAAAACGATTTTTGGTCGAGTCAAAGTGCTGTACATATAATAATTACCTTACAGTAAGGACACTATACAGTAAATACAACAGCACAGTTTGTGCAGAATATCAGTATGACACCCTCTGACCTTGGACCCTCACATCGTACAAGGAAAAACTTCCGGAGAAAAACCCCTCAGTTTAAAGGGAGAAACCTCAGGGAGAGCAACAGAGGAGGGATCCCTCTCCCAGGACGGACAGACGTGCAATAGGTGCCGTGTGTATGACATTTATTAGTTTCCTTTATTGGCTTGAAATGCACTAGTACTGAACAATTATTTAGCATCTAATTTGATTGTTGGTCATACATAACAAGCTATTTGAACAAGAACCGTATGTTCTGGAAAAAATGACAATTCTAATGTTTTAAATACCAATGTGTTAGAAAAATAATTGTCAGATAATCATTCCAATTGGTAAAACGTTTCTATAGAGGTATATATAAATTCACCACCCTGCGGCAAGAACAAAGGATTTTAAATGATGGTGAATGTTGATAACTACACTGACTGTAGTCCAGCTTCTTAAATGTGCCATAGTTGCTTCACATTCGTGCAAAGTGGATAAACACATGGACTAACATCTCGTCCTGTTTTTGTTTTAGGTCAATTGCTCCAGGATCCCATTTCCCCAACACATGCAGAGTGTCAGCATTTTGTCTGTTTGGGCTGTAAAGGCCAGAAGATGCAGTTAAGGACGCCGTGCAGCCGCTGTAAAGACTATTCCAGCTTCCATGAGAACAATCAGCTCTCTTTGCTGGTGCAATGCTACAGGAAGCTTTGCCTCTATGTAACTCACTCGCCGTTGCTGCAATCGATCAGCACCCATCTGGGAGGCTCTCCAGAGGTTATGGCCTTGCTGGAGGAGGTGCTTATGTCACATGAGGAGGAGATGGAGACAGATGACCCGAGCCTAGCCCAGGAAGATGTGAATCCATCGGCCCCTGAGTCCCTCACCCCCACAGAGGC
This sequence comes from Harpagifer antarcticus, assembly GCA_902827135.1. Lineage (NCBI taxonomy): Eukaryota > Metazoa > Chordata > Actinopteri > Perciformes > Harpagiferidae > Harpagifer > Harpagifer antarcticus. The sequence goes on from CADEHL010001344.1 coordinate 96,172, forward strand.
ACCACCTGCTCCTGCAGAGCTCTCAGCTGTGCCCCAGAGCTCCTCCTCTGACCCTCCCCATTCAAATGGACCACAAGAATGCAATGGAGAAGTGCTGGAGGACCTGGATCCCTCTTCTCCTGAGCTGGAAGTATGCGAGCTGGTAGAGGAGCAGCCACAGGCAGGCCTATCTGTGTCCAATACTGGTTGTGGTGGTCTGGAACTGAATTTGACCACTGGACCTTTAGCCCCTACTCCAGGCACTGTGTGCTCACTCAGGGACGGGGAATCTAGCAGCAGGGAGCTGGAGGAGGGGGAGGTGTTGCTCCTCAGTGTGGAGGAGGTGTTACAGACTTTGGATCCCCTCCAGCCCGGTCGAGATTCTCCTCATACACAGCCAGAACATATGCACACTCACACACGCATCACAACGGACAGAGCACACGCTCAAATGTACATACAGCTGGACGCAGCTCACAATTACACACAGATTCAAACGGACAGGACTAACACAATGGCGAGTCATGGCGCTCACATACACGCATCCTCTTTTGTTCCCCCTCTGACCTCCAAGCCCCCGCCAGTCCGCCTTAAACGTAAGCGTTCTCGTTCAGAGAGTGACAGGGAAAAGGTGAAACCCCTTCCCATTGCCTCCATCCTACAGGGCCCCTCCACACATTCACACACTCCAGTCCCCTCTCAGACACTGTACTTGCAACCGCCTACACCCTCCCTAACTGTACAAGCACACTCATACTCGTCCCTTTCCAATGGTGCGCCCCCTAAACCCAGTCGCCCTGCGCCAAATAACAATAAAGCTGCCAGGAAGCATGTCGAAGCTGGCCCTAAAAAGCCCCATCCCAAGGCCCGCAGCGGTGGAGGCTCCAAAACCAAGGACGGAAACAAAGAGCAGAGGTTGATGTCTGGCTGCCATGTGCCCCCTGCGCCTGTTAGGCCTCCCTATAAGAAGCCAGTGGAGAAGAAGGGCTGTAAGTGTGGCAGGGCTACCCAGAATCCATCTGTGCTGACCTGCAGGGGGCAACGTTGTCCATGCTACTCAAACCGCAAGGTAAGAGTAATCTGGGCCTATTTTTTAATACTAATATTAATGGCATTATTATCTTATTGGGTGTAGATCTGTGTAAACTTTAATTTTATAAAACTATAATATTTGTTTTATATAAGTAGAAAATGTCACCGGAAAACCAGTCTTTATAATGTCACTGTTCTTTTTACAAATATAGGTTTATTGCTCTACTGAAAAACACATTTTGAGAAAATGTGTCTTTGCTGCTGTTCTTATTTAAAGCTGACTACCTCCTCAACGTTACGTGGGTTTAGATCAGTCATTTGGCAGCCTATCAGACACTGGTGGGATGAAAATAGACTAAACACTTTTATCACCTTCCTCAGGCATGCTTAGATTGTATCTGTCGAGGTTGCCAGAACTCCTACATGGCCAACGGGGAGAAGAAGCTGGAGGCCTTCGCCGTGCCGGAGAAAGCCTTGGAGCAGACGCGGCTCACGCTGGGCATCAACCTCACCAGCATCACGGCTGCAGCGGCACTCCGAAACCCGGCGACCACCAGCATCCGCACTAACACCCTCCTCAATGTCGCCACGGCAACAGGGACCCCTGTTACCACGGCCTTCCTGTCCCCCAGCCCCCCACAAGAGCCCACCTATGAGGACAGCCTGGAGCTGCTGATTGGATGAGAGGCTGGGACTCCAAAAATAGATGGCTCGATACTGATTGAATGTGATGGCTGATCATTGTTTCTGTGACCCCCCCTCCCCCTTCCTCAATCTAAGGCAGCTATGGGTCTGTCCTGTTCTGTAACCTGCTCTTCTTTTGTGTTGGAAAGTAGTAAGACTAGCATGGGTGTGCCAAAGCCTCCTGTATTGTGCCTGTGTGCCGGTGTGTATTGTTGCCTGTCTGTAGTTAATCACCTATACTCGGTTCCCAGGCTGTCCTGTACTCCAGAGGTGCTTTCTGTTCATAAACCACAGACATACTGTAAGAGGCAATAGGAACCCATAATACCAGGTTTTGTGTTTGTTAGTGTGTGCGCACCATACTATATTTCAGTGTGCGCAGCTGTGATGATACCTGCATCATCTCAGTCACCCGTTCAGTGCTTTCTCCCACGTGTGAGTATTACTCCATGTATGTTAAAGAAATGCATTACTGGTATCAGGATGGCCCTTACTAACCCCTGTGTGTGTTCACAGCGTAATGGTGAATGAATCTTGTGACTAATCTATGGAGAAGTTATGTCCCACACAAGTCTCTATGCCTTTTCTATCATTAACTCACTCAATCCAAGTACTGTCGGCCGATAATGAATTTGTCTTAATGAACTTGACTGATGCAGGCATTGTACACGCAGCGAGATAATGTCAAAGCACTTGGCTGGCTCCACGGTTTCTGTGAGAGTGTGTGTGTGAGTGTGTATGCGCCTGCTGAGATTTACTGTAATGTCAGTGCGGAGGCGGCTGGTGGGTTGAAAGCACTTAGTCTGATTGATCGGCCAAAATAAAACTGAAACCATTCTTGGTAACCATAGCAATAGGAGCATCAACAAGGAGCCTCCCAGCTCTGGTGCACACATGCAGTTGTTTACAGTATTGCCATTAATATAGACTATACCTGGCTATCTTCTAAACATATTACACCATTATGGATATGACGTGCGTGTGTGTTTAGATAAACTGAAGCCATAGATTGTCATTAACAAGACAAAGTATCCTCTGCGTGTGCTTAAACCCACCCCAGTTGTAGTGTCCCGACTGATTAGTGACCAACTCAGAAGCTATTTTTGATACCAAGTATTAGAGATTTGGTAACACTTGTCTTTTTTGTGTTTTGGTTGAAGCACCTTGAAGCCCTCCTATAACTCGAGGCTGTGTTTTGTCTGTGTTTGTGTTTACTGTCTCAGCTGTAACTACAACATGTTTGTCAGTCCAGTCACGGCAACCAAAAAGAGACTGAAGGAGAGAGCGGGAGGACTCAGGCTGACCAAACTTACACCGTGGTCCTCAACTCATAGACCAGGAAGTAGCAGGAGGATGACAGTACGGTCTGATCTATCTTCCTGCGTGTGTGTCTGTTTCAAAATGTATTTCTTTTGGGCATTACTTGAACCCTGATTAGTTTTTGGTATTGTTTTTTTTAATGTAAAAACTCTTGTTTGAGGAGTGACTCTTATTCTTGCTGAAACATTCACTGCCATAATATGGAAACATGTAATACAACATGAATTAAATGATAGTTTTTTACTTTTTCAGTATTTTGGCTTTTTTGTGCAGCAGAGACATTTATGGGGATTTATTGTTCAGAGCTATAAATAATGATGGTGTCAAGAAAACACTCTTTAAACAATTTACAGTATCGGAGAGTCACATTAATCCTGCCAATGCAACATCTCCAATTTCTATTGGCCTGATAAATGACTGTCTTCAATACTATACATTATATGATCATCCCTAAAGTTGATCTTCACCTCTATAAGCATAACATATATAAGCGTCTTTGAGCATTAGGAAAAGCGCTATAAAAATCCCAGGTACTATCATACATGTATCACATACAACGAAAATCTTCAAATTAGTCAAAAACACCTGGAAAAAAGTAGCTTTAAATTGTAATCTTTATAGCAATCATGTATCCAGCATTCAAAAATATATTGGTATCCCTTGGATACAAAGTGTCAATGCGTAATAAAAAACTCAGTCCATTGATATTAGATCAGTGCTTCTCTTTAAGGCCGCAGGACATCACGATCTGCGTCACATTTATAATGAGAAAATTAAACAAAAAGGAAGCGTGACTGAAAATCTTCTTTGGCATGTTTGAAGCTTAAGTGTCAATTCTTAAGTGAGGATGACAACTTGAAGTTTGACCTGCAGGCGAATTAGCTTTCTCAGTCCTCAAAAGAAGTCCTTCTCACATTGGAGCCCAGCTTTGACTGCCTCTATAGTCCTCCAAATCCCCTGTACTCCGGAAGCACTGCATAATCCATGTTTGCTGTCAGACGGTACATCCCGGATTATTTACCAGCTCTGGCTCTGCAGGAGTGAAAATACAGCAATGGCTCTTCTTCTTTGCCGTTTTGGGCCACTGGAGCTCCGTCTGGTCATATCCTTGGTCCAGAAGACATCCTTTGCACTCCTCAGAGTCCTTCCTTCTCAAATCCTGAATCCTCGGCAGCTGCTCGTATCATAAAGCACACCCCTGACCATTGGGTCTCCTTCTGATGATGATGATGATGATGATGATTTCTAAATCAAGTCATCCCAGTCCCAGACACTTCGATCCGGGAGTTTCCCCCCCCCCCCCCCTTTATCCCACAATGAAGGCCCCAAAGTAGCTCGCTCTCCCGTCCATCTCCATGGTGCTGGTGTTGCTAACGGTGATGAAGAGGCGGTCAGCGGGCTGAAGGAAGGCGGTACCGGCCTGATGCAGCGAGAAGAGACCGGGCTCCGGACCCCGAGGCCAGCAGGCGCTCCGGGACGACTTCATCAGCAGGATGGGCACCGTGTAGGAACTCATCTGTGGGTAAAATACTAAATCAAGATCACATTTCTCCTACCAAGTACACTAACATAACATCGTATGGTTGTATTGATGATTGCATGATATATTTTTGATACCAGATTCAATGGTGAATTCAAATACACCCGAGACATTTGATGTTTCATTTAGTTAATTCTCTATTTCACTTTTTTAAGTATTTGTATTTTAATGTTGAACACACTGATTCTGGAACTAAATAATTTCCCAAATTGGGATCAATAAAGTACATCAATCTACCTACCTACCTATCTATCTATCTATAATTAAATAGACACGAGTGGATGTGGCTCAGAGTGAAATAGGCATCGACCAATCAGAGGGCCAGAGGTTTAATCCCCAGCCCCTGCAGTTAACATGTGGAAGTGTCCTTGTGCAAGCTAATAAACCCCAAATTGTTCCCTTATGCATGAAGTCAACGGCAGTGATGTGTATGCAAGTAGCTTTGGATGCAACTTAACTAGATGTGAAAAGTTGTTTCACTTTTACAGTGGGACATTAGATCCATATATAAATCTCATTTGTTGTCAGGGGCCATTTTGTTGTGCTCTGTGCTGCTGATGTTATCTTTAGCTGACACTTGTAGCCCAACAGGATCTGTAGTTGTTCTTCATGCCAATCGATTATTCAGCAGAGACGTACCTTCTTGTAGATGTACTGGACAAGCTGTGCTCCCTCCTCCTTGGCCTCCCCCTCTGCCTCCCCTGTGGAGGGCAGTCTGAAGTACGTCTGTCCGTAGATGTAGTAGAGGCCGGCTATGGGCACCAGCAGCTCCCCTCCCCTCAGCTCCATGTTCTGCAGGAAGGACAGACCTCTCCGTCCTTCCCACGCTCTGACTCGCTCTCCCATGTACCCTCTGCTGCTCCGTGGGCCTGCAGCAGCACATATGACATATTATGTTATTATAGTTTTCTTTAAATAGTTCTCTATCTGTGTTTTACATTTTTGTTTTACTTTTATGTATGCACCATGACATCAAGTCAAATTCCTCGTACGTGTCAACCTACCTGCTAATAACCTGTTTCTGATTCTGATAACCACAAGAACACACACACATCAATTAAGGCCATTCGGTATGATGCCAGATAATTAGATAATACCGGAGTTTTATGGATTACGAGCAGTCAATTCTTTTCAAATAAGAAACAAATGTTAATAGAAATTCTCAGTGTGTAAATAATGCTCACAGATGTGCTCAAAGACCACCGGCTTTTTTAAATTAATTGACGACAGCCACATGTTTAACAAACAAAACGGCAGAAACAGATTAAATCCAGCCACCCTGAGGAGTGTGTGTGTTTTTAATGCATGTACAGCACTTTGGCTCGACCAAAAATCGCTTTTAAATGTGCTTTATAAATAAAACTTGATTTGATTTGATTTGTGTGTGTGTGTGTGTGTGTGTGTGTGTGTGTGTGTGTGTGTGTGTGTGTGTGTGTGTGTGTGTGTGTGTGTGTGTGTGTGTGTGTGTGTGTGTGTGTGTGTGTGTGTGTGTGTGTGTGTGTGTGTGTTTAATGAGAGAATGTGGGCCAACGTTCTAGTTTTATTCAGATATTTATTTAGGATGTTGTCCTCAAATCCAGTAAACAAAAGCATACAAGCTCAACACGATTTGAAAAATGCTTTGAAACCAAGTGAAACCAAACTAACTAACCTCTGCTGATGTAAATCTCGAATAAGAAGTGTTAATTTGCTTGTATTTAGGGACTTAAGTTATATAATTTCCCACATATTATTAGAGGTGCATGTTTCCAATAAACGTTCATTGTTTTGGATAATAACTTGGTCACGGAGACAACTAAAGAACATTTTTGAAAAGGATAAGGCAGCTGCACATCTGCATGTCCTGACAAACATTTAGGTATGAAGACGTTACTGAATCCTTGGAAGCCTTGAAGCACATTCCTCACCTCTGGCCCTGGAAATATATCAGGGAAGCAACACAGCACTTACTGCTGTTTGAACATTGTGAAATTCTGTCATGAAATTCAATATGTTTAAGTTGTCCGTTATGCTTTCCAGGACTCTTACTTAGTATACACTCTGGATATCATTCCTGCACTACTTTTAAAGTCCTCACCATCTGCTGTTGAAGGCTCTGAGGACGAGAGGACACCCGTCACATGGGCCGCAACTTTAGGAAGAGGGACCTCCGAGCTCAGGAATGGCAACACTCCTTTTAGCTTATCTGTGAAACCAAAACTAGATAAGCAACACACACAAAACGTTTTTTTTGTGGGGGAAACAATTGTTTACTTCTATTAGTAGCAACTGATAGTCAATGGAGGCATTCATCTCACTTGTCATGGCTGTAGATATCTCCTTCTGGAATCTGTCAGCCATCGTCTGAAAGAAAAACACCCAGAGAGACAGATAGGAACGAGACGGGGGGAAAGAGAGGGTGAGTAGGCGGCAGGTTACAAGCATCTTGGGTCTCATGAAAGGCGCTATATAAATCCAAGCTATTATTATTATTATCTTAACCTCTTCAGTTAGTATGGATGTTAGCTATCTTTAGATCTTAATTGGCAACACCGGGGACCTCGTCACCCCCATGAATCATCCTGTTCCGCCTCTGGATCAACAAATAGTCATCAGTAATAGCGATATTCCCCTTAGGGTGATTTATAATGTGGAGTTGCATCATTATTCAAGTTAAAGGTCAAGTGATTAGTCAATTTTTCTTAAAATTCTGTAACATCTTGGACAGAACGTGCTGTGTGGACAGCCCTGGAAAAACGTTGCATCTGGTTGAACTAAATATGCTAAAAAATAGCTTTCTAACACATCTTGTTATCAGGGAAGACAAATTGAAGTTAGATAAAACATAAATAAATCAAACACCTTCTCTATGCGGTAGTGGAGCTGTTGCAACACTTGCCAGCAGGGGTCGCTCTTCTTGTCCTCGGCTGAATCTTCGGCCTCTGAGCGCAGATTTGCGTTAATCAGACAGGAAACGCTACTGCGGGAGAAACTCTCTTGCATCTGAAAAGAAAAAACAACAATTTACCCATCATTACTTTCATTCTCGATAGTTGTTATTCTTGAGTAATTTATGAGTTAGTTTCTATCCTACACATGGAGATTCCAAAACAGAAAATCTAATTACGTAACAATTAATCACATTTGTATTAACTTATTGTTTCAATCTACTTGTGTTTGAATAATTCATTGAGGCACAGTGCGAAATGTTTCATGTGGCTTTTTGCTTTGACTTTGTTTGCAACACATAAATGTAAAAAAAACACAGTTTCAAAACACATCTTAAATCTTGTCCAATTAAAAAACCTTTGCAAGAGAAATACAGTATAATCTACGGAGCCCCCTAGGGGATATGGAGAAGGAAAAAAAAGGTTTTGCGAGATCTCGAGATTTTCATTTAACCAAGCCCCCAGGAAGTGCGCCGGACTCTGAGGAAAATATTCGTTGTGTCCAAACGGCGGTACTACAATTTCCGTATCAGTCCGTGACGTCACTGGGCCCAGAAATACTTTTTCCCATTGACTAACATTGGGAAAGAGACGTCTGTAAATCAGCGGATACTTTTTTTAAACTAAATAAACTACCCAGTATGAACTATTTTATAGCCCTTATTAGAATCATTAGGTCCTTAAAGCTGTAAAATGCACTAAAAGCCGAATCTAGATTTATTTTCTTTCTCCATTCATTCTAGTGAGCCGAGAGAGAGTGGGAGCTCTGGGGGCGGGGCTTAAGGGGCGCATGCTCTGTGAGCGCACATACGTCTTCTTCTGCTCTGACAGCCAGGCATGATGGGTAATCCGTGACGTTTCGCTCTCTCAAAAATTGGGCCATTTTGTCCTCATGCGCCAATGAGCAGCTCTCATAGGAAAGAACGAGACCCCCGCCTCCGACGCTGTATCCAGTTCTTATTATTCATCCATGCAATTTGACCAGGGGGGGCAGGCTGGGGCCAGTTATTTTCTGAGGGGGGCACAATAAATGCAGGACGAAAAAGGCACAGACAGTATGAAGTAATTGCGCATACGAAAACAATGCAATACAGTTATTGGTATTTGTTTCAGATACTTATAGTTACAGTTTTTACGCTCTAATGGGCCCGACTAGAATGATAAATAGCGTTAGTTCCGCCTATTCTGTCAGCCAATAAATCGTTTAATCATAAACTTTTTTTTCCTTTTTATTTTCAGGGGGGTCCAAAGTCAGTGTTAGGGGGGAACTGGCACCCCCTGGCCCCCCCTAGAACCGCCACTGCTCATGTGAAACCCGTGCCTATTGCCAAGCACTGAAGTAAAAACCGATGTCCCGCTCCATTGTTGTGGTTTTCTAGGGGACTCAGTAATAATCTCTTGGTTGTTCAGCCAAAATACAAAGTGATGGTACAGGTGGATGACAATTAGCTAACTTACATGCAATTAGCTCTGAAGTGGTCACAGGTGATGTGGGCGTTTTTTTAATAGCTTCTTATCCAATCAGAGCTCAGCACCAGATCTATCAGCTCTTTCTATTTGTCATAATATCAGCTACATTTTAAAACACCTTATTTATGGGTGTACACACCCCCATAATCCTTAGTAGTCTCATTTCCTGCCCTTGTCTTCTGTTATCTACTCTTGCAAATATCTGCCCTCTCATTGTCCAGCTTCATACAGTTATTGCCTGCCAGTAAATTGCTTTTTACCTCATATCACCCAGTTACACAACTTTAAAATATGAAGCCTGCGATGTTTAGTCCCTTAGATACAGGAAGTAGTAGATCATTCAAATTGATGACCACTTCATGACATCGTTTATGACAAGATGTTCAACGTTCAATACTGTTTTACCAGGTTTGCATATTAGTCTTCGTACTATATGGTGAGTTGTCAGTGATACATTCAAAGTCACATTGCTATGCTATATCCGTAAGTGTGTCACTTGTTGGTATCAAAGTTAAATTCATGGTAGATTATCATGAAGTGTATTTGGCCTCAGTAAACAAGTGTCAAATCTCCCCTATACCCTGTAAAATGGCAGTCAGTTAGCTGTTATGATTTAGAGATAAAGGAGGAAGACAGGGTCCCTTCTTACCGTGCTCAGGACTTTGTTGAAGTAGACAAAACTGACCGAAACCGCGATGGTCTGCAGGAGGATCGCTGCGAGCAGGATGAGCCCCAGACTCTGGAGGGACACAGAAACAGCCATATCTCAGCCTGAGTGTTGCACTGAAATCAGTTTCCGAGAGGCAAGAAAACATTTCCAGCAGCAAGGACAAGTCAGATCAGGCTCTGATGCATTTCTGCTCTGGAGAGAGAGAGGGAGAGAGAGGGAGGGAGAGAGGGACGGGCGGGGGAGGTTCGGAGGATTACAAAAACCTCAAGATGTCACTGTTATTAGAATGAAATGAGCTGGGAGTTAAATGCTGCACAACTTCATGTCACCTTCAAGTGCTCTTGGAAAAGTGGAAAGTTGTTTAAAGTGCATGTATAACACAAACAAGAGAATCATTTAGACCTTTATTTTCTTCATGAATGGTTGAGATATTTTACTTAGATTTTGTATTCACATGCCATTAATAATGAAAACCAGTATAACAGATAATTTATTTAGAACTAGTTTTGACCGTTTTCTCTCTGCAAGGTCCATTCATAAGTAAATAATCTGGAGTAATAAATCATATAAAATGCCATTTGCACCCGGGTGAAAATAGTCAACAATGCTATTTGCACCCGGGTGAAAATAGTCAACAATGCTATTTGCACCCGGGTGAAAATAGTCAACAATGCTATTTGCACCCGGGTGAAAATAGTCAACAATGCTATTTTCATCCCGGGGTGTATACAGCATGCCAGAGAAACGTGCACACAGGTCTCCATTGTATACTCTGCTATTTACACCCGGGCATACATTTGATTATGTATGCCAATACATTCAGTTTTCCTAGTTACAATGGAGTTATATATATTCAGATGTCCACACTTCAGGGACAATTGATCCATGTTTTGTATGAACATTAAGATTTAAAGTTCATTTAATTAGGCTTAAAATGACTACACAAAATATAGGCCTATACAAAATAGTTATACATGATCTAAAATGTTTACTGTAATTGATGTCTTGCATCAAATTGGAGCGATGTGTGATACATTGGGAATTGTCAAGCATATAGACGTTTTTAGAACAAAAATAATTATTCTGAAGTTTCATATTTAAAGTGTCAAATCCTTTGAGTTTTGTGTAGCAGATGTAGACTGTATATATAAAGAGCAGATGGCAGTGGTTTCTCGGTATTTGAAATGGTTTCCTTTCTGTTGTTCGGAGTATCTTTGTTCCTCTTTAATGCCTCTCCAAACTTCTGTTGCAATTTGGAACTTGCCTAATTGAATTATTACTTCCAGCCAAAACAATTTTAATGTAGAACACATTGACTTCTTATTTAGAGCCACAAAGGTAGCTGGCTTGTTTCTGATGCATTTGAAGTGAGCATTGAGGCTCTGGAAACACTCAGTGATGTCTTTTGAGATATTTTTTTAGCATTTTTTCTCCATTTGAATGGGTGTCGCTAAAAAAGATAAAACAATGTCATGGTTTCATACCAAAAGCACTTAAGTGGCGTGCAGACAGCAGATAATCAGCGTCTGAAAACAAGATGAAAAAGGCTTTTCTCTTCTCTTTCCTGCTATTGTGAAGTGATCTGAGAGCACGCTACTCAATAAGCGCCAAGTGACCCGCCATTGTTTTGGTTATGTGTAGCCCTAAGTAGTGTTTGTCTCCGGGGAGTCATTCAACCTGCAGAGCTTAACCTTGAGTGATTCCTGGAGGTTCCTTTACTTTCATTCCTTCACCTCTAACCCTGCGCCATTGTCAGTGTGAGGAAGTGAGAGTAGAGCTGAAGGAATTCACGGCTCTTGGATGTGCACGACCCTCCCAACAACCAGGACCAGTGTTAAAGCATGTGCCGCTCACTCACACTGGCACACATGCAGCTGTTAAATTCACACAGATAGTAGTGCTGTACAAGGTTCAATGACTTTGTTGGCATGGTAAGCAAGTACAGGAGGAATTTAAGTATTTGGTTAGTTTCCTTTACTGATTAAAATCTCAAAAAACGGAAGAGACAGTGATAAAAGGCTCTTGTGTTCCCTCAGGTGCGTCAATTCCCAGGCTTGTCAGAGAGGAGCCGGGGAGAAGGTGAGTGATATCTGAAGACTGGCTGGCCTCCGGCATGGAAGATGACACCCTGAGAGACATGCCTGTCTACAGTCCCATGGCAAACCAACACAGACAGACCAAGAAGTTATGTGTGCAGAAGTGAGTCATTTTAAGCCATGTTTAAACCTTTTCCCCCCCATAATTTGATTAGTAATTATTCCTCCTATCAGCCAATCAGTCATGACTGTTGCCCTCTGTCAGACACGTCAACATGCAGCAGGCCCCGACTGGCTTTAATCCTCAAGTGTTTTAAAGCTTAAAGTTAATGGAACAACATTTTAGATAGATGTGCTCATGTATTTTATTTAAGTAAAACGACAAGGTTAATAATAATAATAATAATAATAACTTTATTTGTATAGCACCTTTCATACAGGGGATTGCAGTTCAAAGTGCTTTACATCCATAAGAAATAAGACATCAAATCAGTGTAAAACAAGCAGCAAGAGCAAAGCATAAAGTGGGATAAAATAATTAAAAATAAAAACATGGGGAATAAAACATAGAGAAATAGTGCAATGTCAATCACAGAGAATAGTGCAGTATAATAGTGTAAAATGCTTTGGTAAAGAGATTTAAAAATGTCTAACGTATTGGCTTCCCTAATATTGTTGGGTAACATGTTCCACAGTTTTGGGGCGTAGTTTACAAAGGCTGCATCACTGATCGTCTTATGACTCTTTCTGGTGACCTCTAATAGACCTGCATCTGATGATCACAGTGTTCTAGCGGGTGTGTAGTTTATTAGAGAGTCAGCAATGTAGCTGGGTCCTTTGTATGTGAGGAGAAGCACCTTAAAATGAATTCTAGAAGTTACAGGAAGCCAGTGTAGAGTAGCTAAAACAGGACTGATGTGTTCCCTCCTTTTGGTATTAGTCAGTAGTCTCGCTGCAGAGTTTTGAATGAGCTGGAGTCTTCCAATAGCTTTCTTGGGGAGACCAGTGAATAGTGCATTGCAGTAGTCTAGTCGGCTAGATATAAAAGCATGAATTAGCTTCTCTGCATCATTTTTATTTATGAATGGTCGTACCTTCATGTTTCTGAGATGAAAGAAAGCTATTTTGGTCACTTTGTTTAAATGGGCGTTGAAGTTCAAATCTGAGTCCAGGATGACACAGAGTCTTGTCACCTCCGGTTTAATCCAAGTGGTTAAACTTTTTAGATTATTTGTTAGCATCTCTCTTTTTGATTTGGGGCCAACAAGTAAGACTTCAGTTTTGTCCTCATTCAATTTAAGAAAATTATCGTTCATCCATTTGTTTATTGCTGTCAGGCAGTTGGTAATGGAGTTTATGGCTGTCACATCATTTGGTTCAGCGGATATGTACAATTGTGTATCATCCGCATAGCTGTGGAAATCTAGGTTGACACCACATACAATACAGCTTTATTTATAGAGCACTTTAAACCTCCAGAGCAAAGTGCTGAACAGGCAAATACACAAAACAAAACATACAACAAATAACACAGCATAGCTCACACACCATAAAACAAGTACAGGTAAAAACAATAGACAATTTAAAAGAAATAAAAGCAACGCTCTAAAGGATGTTAATACGCTAAGGAGAAGAGGTGGATTTTAAGAAGCGATTTAAAAGCAGGCAGTATGGCGGCCTGTCTGATGTGCTGGGGCAGATCGTTCCACAGTGTGGGAGCCGCTACAGAGAAGCACCGGCCCCCTCTGAGCTTTGACTTGGTTCTGGGCACATTCAGGAGCAGCTGATCCGCTGACCTGAGATGGCTGTTGGGCGTGTAAGGGTGTAGCAGCTCAGAAAGATATGGTGGGGTCATGCCATTTAGGGATTTAAAAGCAAATAAAAGGATTTTGAAATTAATCCTAAAATGTTTTGGCAGACAATGGAGCGAAGCCAACATGGGGGAAATGTGGTCATATTTCCGTGTGCCAGTTAAAAGCCACACATAAGAAGTTACAGCCACCATCCCAGTTAGCTTAGCCTAGCATAAAGACTTTAAAAACATGGAGAAACCAGCACCTCCAAAGCTCATTAATTAACATGTTAAATCGTGTTTGTCTAATCATGACAACCAAATTAAGCTTGTTTTTTGTCACATATATTTATATTAATCAGCTGTGAGGAGGGAAAACAGTAAGGTGATTGTTTTTGTGAAACTTCCCTGAGTTTGAAGGAAGTATAAATCAATTACTTGAATAGCAACTATTCATGAAAATGTGCAAACTGTAAGCTTAAAAAACTGGAACTAATTGTGTTCCATCATCAAATACCTCTGTTTCTCTTTGGTCACCACGCAATACACAAATATCTTTAGACTCAGAGACTCATGATGAGACTTTTTTGCCAAACCTTTAGATCTGAAATCAGATACAAAAATTACTTTGAAACAGAGAAGCAAAGGGGAGCTGCTGATGTTCTGGAAAGCAGCTTCCCCCTTGAAGTTAAAAGTTTAAAAAGACCCTGAAGACTTATAATGGGTTTAGAGGAAGGATCAAACTCGGTGCATCACCCTCTGTCCTCCCCTCTTCACTCCCCCATGCTTCTCCTCTACGTTCCTCTCCATAAAGTCATGGAATCTCCCTAAATTCCCGCCTGAGCATTACAGCTGCTCATTGTCTCATTTTTAAAACAAAGACTATATGCTGCAGCAGCACAATTGGCAGTGTTAGTGGAAGGGTGTTTCCCTGATAGGAAACTACTGTATGTGAATGTGGAGGCTTAGAAACAGAGCCAAAACAGAGGTTAATATTCAACTCACAATACTTCATTTCTAATATTTTACCTTGATCAGTGGAGGAATATCTAATTACAAGTACCACATTCAAAATGTTACTTTATTTTACTAAAGGGGTTTATTATTGTTCATTTTTATATTCATATCTTTATTTTGTTCCTCTACTGTGACGTGTCTCCATTAATGTTCAAAAAGCTCTTTTTTTCATACGGCCTGTGCTGTAGCACCTCTTTTCACCCTCTGTCTGAAACCAGAGCCCAGTCCACTCTGATTGGTTAGCTCAGTGTTTTTCAAAGTGGGGACTCCGACCACCCGGGGGGCCGTCAGGGGGCGCCAGGGGGGTCACGCAAAGTTTGAGGGAAAAGGGAATTTTTTTTTTTTAATATTCATAACTGCATATCTATCAATCTATGTGTCCTTTGATGCCAATCTTTTAATATTTTTTTACTTATTCATATATATATATATTTTTAAATCACACGACCGCCCTTCAAGCCAATCAGAATCGAGCTGCCACTACTGAGAGTGAAACTGAGTATCTGCTCAGCTTATGGAGCAAGCTAGTGAATATTTCGCTCTGCAGCTGGATGAGAGCACGGATGTAGCAAATATTCATGTTTATATATATGAATATACATATGTTTATTGTTAATATTACTGTTAAATATTATATATAATTCTATTAAGGCATAAGTAGCTTTCAAAAATGCTAAAAATATATGTTAATTGTTCATATTACTGTTCAAAATTATATAATATTATAAAGACAGAAATCACTTTAAAAATGCTTTAAAAATATGCTTACTGTTGATATTACTGTTTAATATTGTGTTAAGAATGTTTATAACAGAAGGCACGATGAATGTAATGAATGACAAACAAAAGATAAATAAACCTTTTTTTAGAAGAATAACTGATTATTAATTATTAATACAAATATATATTAAGAATATGTATTAAGCTGTATGATTCATTTTTCATATTTTCCATCATAATGTACTCATCATTTAGAAAAATAATTGCAACCTGGGTTAGCTGACCGGCTCTGTTGTGATTGTTCAACCGCTTATGGTGCATTTTCACTGCAGCGCGTAGCACGGTTTAAGCGTGCCGTGCCAAACCCGGCCCGTTTTTTGTTGCGTTTCCACTAGGCGTAGTTCCGGCCAACGGGTACTTTTTCACAGTTTTTCTGGCCCTCCAAAATCGTGGTTCTTTCCGGGCCAACAACCGGGCTGAATATGCTAAACTAGTGACTTGAGTGGCTACAACTACAACACAATGAACATATTTGACCGTGATTTAATTGTAATACACGTTTCAAAATGATGCCGAAGTAACAACATACTGATACCGGTTAGTAAAAACCATGAATTAATGCTTTGACAAGTCTGCAGACAGACAGCAGGCGAAAAACCCTTTAAAATGCGTGTTTTCTGAATGGAGATCGGCTAAGCTAACGTTGTGTATGCTCCGACCGTCCACACTCACAGCAACGGCCTTCAGATATAAATAAAGCAGCGACTGTATTCACCATGACACAGGCAGTCTGTGGTTTGTACTTGTTTAACTTTTGTCTAGTTTCTGAACAGATATGAGGAGCTGTGAGCTTGAGTGCTAACAGCTAACGGCTGATGTCGGTTTTGTGGTTCGCATTGAATATGACGTCACGGCTCTGCTTACACTGTGTTACCATAGTTACTGCCCCAGCTACTAAACTGTAATGGAAACGCAGCATAAAGTGAGCCTGGCCTTCCAAGGCCTAACTATACCGTACTAAGCTTTGCGAGGCCCTGCAGTGGAAATGCACCATTAGAGATGTCCCGCCCCTTAGCCTATCACGTACAATGTGTGGAGCGCTAGCCAATAGAAGCGCGAGTGTTGCATTGTGATGTCCTTATGTCATTGAAGTTATAAAATGATTCCAATTGTTGTCTTTCCTGCAAGGGGAGTGTGTGGGAGAGAAACTCCCTCTCGAGGTAACTTTTGGATTTTAGCCTTTGCAGACCATTTACATGCACAACAACCTATATAACACACTACACGAGAGGGAAACTATATAAAAAACATAATAGGGCCGCTTTAAAGTCAACAGAAATATCTGACAGGCCTAAAATGTTACCGTGAATGTTGAATCACTATAGGTTTTTATTATTCGATTGGTGTTACCAATTAATTTAAGTAGCATTTAATTGTTGTAGATGGTTTAGGAGTAACACATTTTAATACTCTTACAGTTAGTTTAATCTATAATGATGTGTCATATTTTAGCAATCACAGTATGCTTATATCAGTAGTGGTGGTAGTAGTGGTAGTGGTAGTAGTAGTGGTAGTAGTAGTATAGTAAAAGTACAATATGCTTCTGAAATGTAAAGTAACATTAGATCTCAAAGTGTTTTTATGTACAGTAGGCTACTTAAGTAAGTGAGGTAATATGCAGCAGTAGTTATTAAATGTGTGTTTGATGAGGCCGAAAAGCTTCATGATGTTCTCTGTCCACTAGAGGGCGGTGATGCATTGATAATGGCTGCTGCTGGATTTATTGACCCAGAGATTCACCCTGAACATCAGAAACATGTCTGAACATGAACATGACTGCGAGCTGGTGCAGATGTTAGGGCTTGGAAGTCGATACATGCCCTAAAATAGCAATGTAGAGGGCACCATAAAAGACCTATGCTGCAGCTGGATAATCAAAACCACCCTGTTATTAAAGTCTTTCTGCTGTATCGACACATGTGTATGAGTGTGTGTAGCCCTATAGGAACTCCTTTCCTCTTTGTTAGTTCTTATTAGGGTTAGATAAACAACTTATCACTTCTTCTGCAATTTTGGGACTGCTTCTGCCAAGTAAACCATCAACTACAGTGATTCATTCAGGTTTAATAAGTGCATTCAGGCATTTCAATCAGAAAGCATTTATTGTATTGTAAGTGCATGGTCCGATACAAAGTACAACACAATGTGAATGACACCTGGGATGAAGTTAAATAGTGCATTTAATCAGTGATTGTCAAGGAATCTGTAAGGAAAAACATGACTTCTTGTATTGCAGGGAGCACAAGATGAGTTTACTACATTTCGAGAACACAGAAAAACCACAGAAGAAAATGATTCCCTGTTAAGAAATATATATTTTACAAATGTGTCCCATGTGAACTCGTACTTTCCTACTGTAACAAAGGTATTCAAATGAGTGCCAACAATGACAACACTGAAGTCCTGATGCTTAGCAGATAATGCTCTCCCTGTAAACAATCTGAGTTTAGCCTGTTAGCATGCTTACATTCAATAAGTGCTTAAAATATAAAGTACTGAGGCTGATGGGAATGTCATGCCGATATCATAATATTTTTTGTTGGGCAAATCCACATTTTAACCCGATAATTTAAAGTAAGGGGATCGACAAAGTTATATAAAATAATTCATGACGGTTGATAGTTGTCAACACCACAAATGTCAACCTTATGGTGCCTTAGAGGAAAGGTCAGAGAATCAGTCATTAGGATTTATCTTCCAGTCTTTACAACATTTCACGGCAATCCATATAATAGTTTTTGAGATATTTCATTCTGGACCTAAGTGAGGGGGGGGGGGGGGGGGGGGAAGTGCATCAAGCAGTGAAAATTAAAGTTACATAAAACACGAATTACAATCCTTGTGAAATATATTGTTAAAGTCTTTGTGGTGTGGCTTAAAGATCCTCGTAAAAGCTTGTGGCTGTGAATCTATTAAGTATGTTTGTTAGCTGGTCACAGTGTTAGCCAAGTTAATAAACATATGTACCCTTCTCCGCTGTCAGCAGGGTTAGTCATTACACTGCTAACAGAGCTCAAACACTCCTCTACCAAGAGTGTGCGTATCTGCAGGAACAGGAGGACCCTGAGCTTAAGCTTGAATATTTAAATCAAAAACGAGATGCGTTAGCCCTTGTATGATTCATAAAGCTAAAGGACTAGTGCGTTTGTATCAGTCACACACACACACACACACACACACACACACACACACATACACACACACCATGTATACATCACTTCAGGGGACATTACATTGACTTACATGCATTTCCTGGAGATTTATCCTAACCTTAACCATAACCAACACATGCCTAACCCTAACCAAGTCTTCACCCTAGGGAGGCGAGTCCCCACACGTGACTGTGTAAACAGATCTAGGTCCCCACAAGTATAGTAATGCTAGGCCACACATACCACCCCCCCACCTCACTCACTCACTCACTCACTCACTCACACTCTCTCTTACAAGTTCTTCTGCAGCCAGTCGAAGTAACCTCTGACCGCTCTCTTCCCTACTTCAAACTCCATCGGCCAGGTAACAAAGCTGAAACACCCGTGGAAGCCGTCCAAGTAGTGGTCGACGGTTACCGTGACACCCGAGTCCTGTAAGCGCCGTGCGTACATCAAACCGTCATCCCTCAACACGTCATGCTCACATGTCAGGATGTACGCTCGGGGGCTTTTAGCCAGAACCTCGGGTCCTGCTAACAGAGGAGAGGCCCTCACATCCAGGAGCCCCGGCACCTCCCTCGCCCCCCCCTGGGAACCTTTCTCCACAATCACAGGCTTGTAGTTCTTCTTGTGTTTCGGGGACAGAAGGACGGTCCAGTCTACGCGCGCCCGCAGCTCTGGGGTGATGTTTGAGTGCTGTAAGGAGCTGTGGTTGTTCGCCAGCAGCTGGGGCAGCAGGGAGAGGTCAGCACCGAAGTACTGCAGCCAGAAGCGGACCATGATGGGCCGGTAGAGGATGGGAATGTGTTGGTTCTGCAGGTAGGAGGGCGTGTTGAAGTCCAGAGCCTGGAGCACGGGGTAGATCAACGCCTGGACGCTGAATTTCACACTCATAGTGTCATCTGTGGAAATCTGGGAAAATGCAAGAAACATAAGGCCTCAATCTCTCAATACTGACAGAACGTTAACTAAGTTACTTTACTCAATCCTAGTTAATGGTTTTACAAATAAAAACACATGATACGCTTACATAGGATGTAGTACTGAAGTACCCAGTATTTTAAAAAGAAACTAAAATTGGCTTTGAAGTGACAAACTACAACATCAGAATGCTCAGGATAAAATAATGTACTGTGAAAAGTGCTGTTTTGCCTTTTGAGTACTTTTACCTTTGATATTTCAAGTCAATTTAGCGGATAACCCTTTTACTTTTTGTATTTAGAAATGTACCTGTCATGGAGAATCTAAGTATTTCTACTTTTCATGAAGTAAAGGATCTGAGGACTTCCTCCACCTCTGCATGTTACACACATTTTCACAGGAGATCTGGACCGTACCTCCTGAGCGACCGCGGCAGCCAGGTTTCCTCCGGCACTGTCCCCGGACACAGCGATACGCTCCGGGTCGATGGCATACCTGGCCCGAACCTCTGCAGACAGGAAGTGTTTGGCCGCAGCGAGGCAGTCTAGATACGGCACCGGGAAGTTCACCTCTGGATACAGACGATACCTACACAGACAATGGTTGCAAATTACAAGTTACTGGAGGCATAGAAGACTTTAGAGAATATGATTATATGGACTCTTTCTGTAGTTATGGGGTTGTCATAATTTCTACAGTGTGAGTAACAAGTGTGTTTCTTTCTCTATGAGCAGAAACAAATTGTAGATTAGTGTTGCACACTTACTCAACAGAGACCACAACGGTGTTCAGCTCGTCCGACAACATCCGGTTGATCACATCATACGACCCCTTCTCTGAGGATGTGATAGAAAGATGGGGAAAGGAACAAAAAAATCGTTGCTGAAATATGCATTTTCGAAACATCGAAGGAAATACTCCTTCAGTCTTTTTCTGTTTCAATTTCCTCTATTTGCCCTGAAAGGCGAGAGGAATGTCCAAACTCACTGGTAGTGCCGAGGGCCCAGCCTCCTCCGTGGATAAACATCAGCCCTCTCCTCAGATGACCCTCCCCTCCAGCCGGGGGCTCGTACACACGGACAGGGACGCCGGCGAAAGTGATGTCGCAGACTTTAACCCCCGGCATGACCCCTCCTTCGGACTGAGAGCTGCACAGCCCCTGCATAATGTCGTCAAAACCTTCTGTCGACTGCCTGAGGGACTGGATGTAATGATCAAAGCCTAGCCAAGCTTTCAATGAGGCCTGAGGAACGAGAAGACATTTAAAGAGGACATGTTATGATAATGTTCAGGTATCAGATTTTTATTTTGTGTCTCTACTGTGACATGTTTACATGCTTTAATGTTCAAAAAGGTATTTATTTTTCTCATACTGCCTGAGCTGCAGCACCTTTTTTGATCCTCTGTGGGAAACCAGAGCCCATCTCTAATTCAACCACTTAGAGATGTCCCGCCCCTTAGCCTATCACGTACAAATGTTAGAGCTCTAACCAATAGAGAACCGCAGTGACGCGTCCTAAAACCCGGAAGTAAGTTAGCATTTTTACCACTTCCGGTTCCTTCGACGAGAGGAATGCAATTTCTCCATAGGATTTTGGAAAATAGCTCAAAATAAGGTCTGTGTTTGAGACACATTGAAGAGACGGATCACGTTTTGTTCTACGACATTAAATCCATCAGCAGTGACCCCACTGGGGATTTTTGAAGAGTTTACGGGTCTGAAAAACGATGGTTGTTACAGAGTGGCTGAATAGGACTACAGAAGTTGTCCAGGCCGTTGTACGTCATTACACCGAACACGTAAACACTCCTGCTAAGTTTGTTTATCCTGTTCTGCTTGAAAGCAAGTCCCTGCCTCCTGCAAACTGTTAAAACAAACGCTTCAACTTCTACCATTTAGAGTCTGTATGTTTGAATATGGATCTTAAGTTGGCGTGACGTTGAAGCAGCGACCCTGCTGTAGTTCCTTATAGCATAACGTTAGCATTTTGCTTTTGGCGACTAGATTTATGATTGGAAAATTATAAAAGTAGGGTAGACATGTGGATATTATCCGGCTGAACAAAACGTGATCCGTCTCTTAAATGTGTTTCAACCACAGACCTTATTTCCAGCTATTTTCCAAAATCCTATGGAGGAATTGCATTGGTGTTTGACGAAGGAACCGGAAGGAGTTTACATCCGGGTTTTAGGACGCGTCACTGCGGTTCTCTATAGGAGTGCTAGTGTAACATAGTGATGTCGTTATGTTACGGTAGTAACGAAGCACTCCAATCACTGCATTTCAGGCAGGGGGGGAAGCGTGTGGGAGAGAAACTCCCTCTGGAGAGAACTTTTGGATTTCAGCCTTTACAGACCATTTACATGAATCTATATAACCCACAACAGGAAAGGGAAAACGCCCAAAAGCACAATATATTTAAGGTGTATTCAAGCAAAGAGTGAAAAAGGAAAATTGGGGAAAGATCAGATGTGTTCCTCTCTTGGCATGGACTTGAGAAATAACTGTCTCCCCTAGTCACCTCCCTCCTCCTGCACTTTGGGTTACTGATGTGTCTCAGTGCGTCTGCCCTCCTCCCCACATCTCAGACTGTCTCAATGCTCAGGTTCAACTAAGGCCAGCAGACACAGCTGTTTGACACATTGGGGGCTGGCAGCCATGCAGCCACACTGAGACATGTTGCCTTAGGAGATATTTGTTGTTGGATTTCCAGCCTCTGACCCTGTACCCTGCCCCTATCTGTTCCTGACCTTAATCTCTACCTGCTTGCCTGTCAGTTTATGAATCCTCGCTTCCTGAATAAATCACTGAACTGTTTGGATTTTCTGCATTTGGGCACTTTTTCTTCTGCATCCACAGCTGTTTCCATTTTGATTTTCTTTTAAAAATGTTAGTTCAATGCTGTAACGGTGGAGTACTCGATACGTCCCTTATTTAGATGTATTTTAGTAAAGCTTGATTCGGAGCAAAGGCCTTCATTGCAATTGCCATCAGCCTTTAAAAAAACAGAACAAAAGCACTACTACACACCATGCTCCACAGTATTTCATTGAATGTTTTAATACTTTGTTAATGCTCTTTTTTAGGGTTTATTGAATTGTGTTGTTTGCATTTGTTGTGTGTCTAGGTGTGGCTGCAATTTTAAATCTAGTGGACAATGAGGTATGATATTATCAAAAACACCTTCACTCTAGTTTTTAAAACTCCCTCATCCCCAATGATAGTTGTTAATGCTATATAACAAGACATTATATCACAATGGTCAGTATACTGTGGAGCTAAAAGGGCCCTATAAGTAGAACATTAAGCTCCCTCTATCAGTTTGGCTATCTCCACAGTATCAAATGTAGCACAAAGGTGAGGGAAGAGCATGTTGTAACCAGAACAAATTCTCTGATGGCTGCTTTGCAACATTAACAGTGTGGAAACAGCTTAATTAACTGTTTGTCCTGAAAAAGCTTTTTCACAAGGTTTGTGCTTTTTCTCCCTGCTATTACGAATGAGCCTTAACTGATTTACGCATGAAACGACAAAGAGAAGCAATGTAAACTACCCATAACTTAAATCCATAACAGAGCATAATGCTGGGGTGTTTTAGGGAAATGTACTCGGTGTGTATCAATACATGAAGGTTACAGGTCATGACATCTAAACTGAAAATACACTGCTTAACTAAAAACAAATTGTAAGACATATGCGATAATAACTCAACTGATCTAAAGGCAGTCATTGCAGGGTTAATATTATTCAACACATGGCATAGTGGGTAGGATCAAACTCCGAGTGTGCACACAGACTAAGTGTGCAATACAGAGCAATACAAGCAATACAGATTTTTTTATATCGGGAAAACTACTGCTATAGCATTTTGTGTGCAGATTAGATCATAATCATAGCTGAACATGCATTACAGCACATGTAGCACAATGCATTCCCAATACAAAAAAAATCTCCCATCTCTCACCAGGTGCATCGTGGTTCGGAAACCAACATCCAGCATCATCAGCCTCCAGGGCTCCTGGATGGTTTCAGGCAGCGGGATGTACACATAGTAAGCGAGGGCCACCGTCAGGGACAGAGAGACAACAGCTGGCAGCAGCCTCATGGTGTGTGTGTCTGTGTGTGTGTGTGTGTGTGTGTGTGTCAGCTTCAGTGTCTGCAGACTGACTGCCGGCTGCAGCTCGTCACTGCACGACAACCTGCCTCCAGAGATGGCACTAGAAATGACTGTATGGGACCTTTAAGGAAAAATACTTCCGGATAAAATCCTTCAAAATAAAACCTTTATTGACATCCGTTTGACGTTTAGTTTGAACTAAGCCGATCAATTAATTAATGGATTGATTGCTATGTGATTGGTCATTGGGCTTTAATCGATTCAGGTTTGATCTTTTTATAGCAAATATTTCGCCATAAATAAAGCATCTATGGTAGATATTTTTTATTTGAATAGCCCCATGCATGGTATATTAAATAGATATAGATTAATTTTCCCTTTTTATAATTAAATTAACTTACATTTTATAGTAAGTAGGTAGCCGATACCACCAGCAAATATCAGCCTATGGAGATAGTTTTGTTTCTTCGAGATTTTTCGCTAATTAGAAAAATAAAATCCACAGTATTTTTGTATTCTTGAACCCGGACGACGTTTATTCTTAAAGGTCCCATGACATGCTTTTCCGGT
This sequence comes from Harpagifer antarcticus, assembly GCA_902827135.1. Taxonomy (NCBI): domain Eukaryota; kingdom Metazoa; phylum Chordata; class Actinopteri; order Perciformes; family Harpagiferidae; genus Harpagifer; species Harpagifer antarcticus. The sequence continues at coordinate 120,180 of CADEHL010001344.1, forward strand.
TATTACCCGTCTCGTTGTGTGTTATGTAGGTTTTTCTGCATCTAAACGGTCTGCAAAGTCACAAACCCTCAGAGTACAGCCTGTAGCGAGTACAACTCTAACACAGAAAATACCTGTCTATGCTGCCCCAGAACGCCTTGCACATCTTTTTCCATTTTTTTCTTCCTGGTCATAGTGACGTAACGGTCATAGTGACGTAATCCAGCTCACACTGTCCGCTCCTCGAGCCTCAAAGGGCGGAGCAGCGAGCCCCGCAACGTCCAGCCAACACGGCACCCAGACCCCACACAGCTATCTGTTTGTCATTACTGGTGTCATTTTCTGGTTGCTATCAAACGCCATTGTAACACATAATCACTGATGTTCCGCTGTAAAGGTGGTGGACTCATCAGAACAGAGTGGGCGAGCTGACCAATCAGAGCACAGTGGGCTCACAGGGAGGGCGGGCAGGAGCTCCAACAAGGCGTGTAGGACAGAGAGTGAATACACACCATACAGAGATGCTGTTTGAGAAACCAATGTGATTTTGGAACATTGAACAATGCAAATCTATTTTAGTAGACCTCAACAAGGGATTTATGATCAGTTGAAATGGCCATGACCTTTAAATCCAGCTGTAGTTTGGTAACAAGTTGTATTACATGTATGTGGCCACAGAGAGGCACAAGAGAGCTGCAAAGGGGACTCCATAGCTCCATAGAAACACAGGACACAGTACATAGCCCACATATTGGGTTGTCTATCAGTTTTATCCTACATTGCAAGGGGAAAATGTTATCTCTGAAACAAGTAGTTGGCTAGAAAACTACTTTAATCATTGAGAAACATTACTTGAATACAGATCTAATCCAATTGTTTTGCTGTATTTTTTTCTATTTGAAAGAAAGACAATTAGCCCTGAAAAGATACATATTTATCTTAAATGTATAATCTCAAATGGTGCACACATTGGTCTAATTAAACCACACGATTAAACCAAGTTTCTGCTCCCACTCAAGCTTGTTGTATATCTTCCAGAAAGAGAACAGTCTGTTGTTTGAAAGTGCAGCAAAGACTGGTCAATGCATGCCCTGTATATCAGGTAGAGTCAGAAGTGCAACTGACTATTGATGTCTTTTATGTGCACAAATCAATACTGGAGTGAAGTCTTTGGACAGAGAAAAGAGATCAGACTCAGCGTGATTGTTCAAAGGCTATTGATTCTTACACCTCCAGTTTTTCTGTCTGATCAAAGGTTTTTCGTTTGGGTTTTTGGTGTGGTTGTAACAGCCACGATTTAGCCTAATATCTTAGATTGTTTGGGGGTCCATTTTGCTGTCTGACAGAGTGCAAAGAGAATCGGGGAAAGATGAGTCCAGAGAGAGACAGGGTTTTACCAGCAAAGGTCCCCGCCGGCCAAAATCAAATCAAGGACGTTGCAATTAAACACCATGCATCTCAGACCAACGGTCAAAGAGTGTCAGTGTCACTGTCTCACTCTCTCTCTGTCTCTTCCCACGGTTTGATTTTTAAATGAACACTGGCCGTCCCTGGTTGCCAGGGCGGTGGTGGCGAAGTCGATAGGGACTTGGCTTGGCAACTGGAAGGTCACCAGTTCAAGTCCCGGCAAGACCAAGTGCTACCGAGGTGTCCCTGAGCAAGGCACTGTTCCCCACACTGCTCCCCGGGTGCTGTTCAAAAGCAGCACACTGCTCCTAACACTAGGATGGGTCAAATGCAGAGAAACAATTTCCCCACGGGGATTAATAAAAGTCCATCTTATGTGGGAATATGTAAACACTGGACTGGTTTTCCAAAACACAGCAGCTGGACCACCAGACCATGTCAGATTAGCTCGTCTGAAGAGCTGTGGGTGGTTCTCTGGAGAAGATATGGAAAGACTGTGGAAGGTCAGATGTCTTTACTTTAGAAAAATGTAACCACCAAAGCTTGTAATATTATAATTCATGAATTGAGTAGATTGTAAATGCAAGAGTTCAGATGTTTGACCCAATTCTCTAACTCCAGATGGATTTCAAGACCTAGACCTGTCCTTTCAAAATAAGGCTATAGCTTCTTATGACTATACAGACAATAGAAGGGTGTCTATCTTCTTATCTTAAGGATTTAATCTATGCTATATGCTATTTTAGGTAAACACACAGTATCGGTATAACCTGTTATAGAGAGAAGAAGAAATGGTGTGAGGATGAGCAGCAGAAGGTGGATTGTTTTTATGTTTTCCCCTTTACTGCAATCTAAACAGCCATACACTTAAATCAGACCACAGCTGGTGTTCCTCATGAGTTACTCGAAACTACAACTCTTTGAGGACATGTTGAAATCCTACATCCAGCTGGGTGTCGGTGTGTCACACTTAAAAGATCACTTTTAGTCCGACACGAATGCCATACTTGCTCTCTTTCCAGAAAGCTGTATGAATGAGGGTGTCAGCAGAAAGCTTAAATTGTAAACGTTAATGTGATATATGTGCTTGAGTGTGTGTGCGTGTGTGGGGTTAAGAGTGTGCATTAAAATTCCCTCTTCCTGCCACCCCCCCCTTCCCCCTGTGTGCTGGCGTCTCCCTGCAGTCTGTGGTATGGAGGGCAGAGCGAGGGCCTCTCTTGTGTCGCCGGCTGGAATTACACTTATGGTCATTTAACATGACTTAACGCATGAAGATCAATGGAGGTTTTCCATTTCAGGCAGTCCTGTCTCGTTGTTCTGCTGCTTTCTTGACACTGCCTCTACATGTGTTATAGCATGTACAGGCAGTGTCCATGGCAAACTCCCCCCAGTCATGTCTTAATAATGTCTGTACGGTAAAAGATTGACTCATAAAACAGGAACTTGAAATAGCTGCTCTGCATCTGGTATTCTGATTTTCTTGGGGAGATGTGAAGCAACAACTGCAAGTAGAAATGGGAGAATGCAAACTAAGCATTTATTTGTCACCATTTTTGACACAAGCACTGTTAAGTCGATTAACTTCAACAAGACGTCTTTGTCTTCACTCGTTTTTAATCTTTAAGATCTGTTTCAGCAGTGACCAAAACACATTTGCACAGTTTCGTTGACATTATCTGGATAACGTGCATGCAATAGCAGGAATGTTCTCGCTGCACATGAGAGGGAGAGACCATACAACTGGGATGCTGACGGGGTCTAGACGACTGCAGAGGGATGAGTTCACGTCAGGAGGTAGAGCTCTACTTCAAGTCCTTCCTGTCTTCTTCGTGTCAAATGTTTAAACAGAGCACAGGTCCCTGTAGGAAAAGTGTAAATAATTTAGCTCAATTACCAGCCAAACATTGTCAAACTGTCTTGTCTGTCTGGAACACTTATAACGATGACATTATCAATGTTATAAGTAACACCTGATTTGTCTAGGACAAGTCAAAAAGGCCTGTTTGGAGTTGAGCAGACAATATCCTCACAGGAACCCTTTCATGAGTATAGGTGACTGTGGGTGTAACCTCCAACCAGTGTTTCATGGAGGATGAAGTGATTTTACACCTCAAAATGGCAACTTGAAGGGTTTTCCACAGCCACTGGTCTTTGTAAAGGAGGAAGCTACCAGCCACCTCTCCTGCTGACAGGAAGTGAGTCTTTGTTCTAAATATGGAGGCCGAAGTTCGGTGGATTTCCTTTTCTTTCTTCTCTCTTTTGAAGCATCACTGATACAGATTGACAAGATCCAACAAGATCATTATCTACATCCTAACACATTTAGGCTGTGGCTCAGTGGGTAGAGTGCTGGACTTCGAATCAGGGGGTAGCAAGTTCGATTCCCACTGCAGTCAGCATGTTGTTGTGTCCCTGGGCAAGACACTTCACCCCAAATTGCTCCTGTGGGGATTGTCCACAGTACTGAATGTATGTAAGTCGCTTTGGATAAAAGCGTCTTATGACATGTCATGTCATGTAATTTTCAAACCAGAGATGTGGGCAGTGATTCAAAGGAGCCAGGCTCTTTATCTTTAATAATGTTGCCATTGTAAAAGCTTTAGAGGAACGGCATTGCTGCTTACCTTTTATAAAAAAGAATGAGAACCTGAACCAGTGATGGAAAGTTTGTTTTGTACATTCCCTGATATACTGTACCTAATCTGAATTTTGAAGTATTTCACCATTTGCTCAGAATTTCACATTTATTCAAAGATATGTCACAGGAGATTATTGTAGTTTTATTGTCTTCCATATTGTCATTAACCTTCGTGACTCTGGAGGACTTCTACTTGTTATTGAGTCTGTTAACACTCTTGTATTGTTGCACAGTGTGGCATCTGTGTGGTATAGAAAACACCCTCTCTTTGGCACAATTAGAAAAACATTGTTTGATCATGACACACACGTCTCACATATGGATATGGGGCATTGTCTGCTCGTGTTTGTTGACACACACACACACACACACACACACACACACACACACACACATATACAGTGACACTCATGTATTGTGGTATTCAGGAATGTCATGGACAGCAGGCCAGTTGGTGTGCTTCATCTGCAACACAGACTATTTCTGAAACGACAAACCTCTGCAAAGCAAGGTGTCCCGTCAAAGCAGGCTCAGCTTTGTGCTGGGTGTCAGGCTGTTGTCGGTGTGAAGTTCAAGTGCTTATTGGTTGAATGCTATTGGCTCGGCTGCTGCTTTATCATCTATACATTGTCAGCAATAGCATCATGCTGCTAATCTGTTTCAGAATGGCATGAATAGATTGTTTACATTATCTTAATGTGTCTGAGGGCTCATTGAGTTTGTGTGGTGGCATGCTACAGAGAAGAAAGGTGAGCACCGACTCACTAATTGTTCTCATAATCATGTTTAATTACCTTGTGCTTGGCTAACACATTCGTAATGAGAGTCTACTCTGCCATGTCTTCTCTGTCTCATAGTACACACTCTAACCAACAGGTTGGAGAGACTTTCCGATTCTCATTTATTGCATTGAACGCCCACACAAAATAGCCAAAAGCAAAGAAAGGCTCTGACTAACAGTTTCTTCGGGATTTAATTCAAGTCTTTGCATTACTGTAAATGAGAGGAGGAGATAGTGAAACTGAAAACAACATCTGCTATGATCTGGTCTCTGCCTGTCGGAGAGACAATAATTCATTCGAGGTTGGAAACGATTTCACCTGCTCTTCATCACCGGTTTCACAATTTCTCTCCCCATTTAATTATCAAACCTTTCCACCACCAATTCCAGCTCATATCTAGCTTCTGTCAGACTCATGTTTTCCATTGAGACTGTTCTTGTGTTTCAAATACATGAGCCAGAAGCAGCCATCAAACAGGCCCAGAGGGGGGGGGGTGGTACTTTAGAAGACTGATGGTGTAGCTCCGTTCAGTGAAGCCAACAACAGATAGCAGTTTCCTCAGTCTTTGCATCCCACAGTCTGGAAAAAGCATCAGGCTGGCAGCCGGCCTTGGCAGGGAGCGAGAAGTCAAAGGTGAAGTGTCAAACAAGGCCTGATGTGGACAGCCACATGCCTCAGCCCTGACCTTTAACCCCGCAGTGCACGATGACAGTGCTTCAGTGTTCTGCTGCGGAGATCTGCAGCGCTCGCACCCCCACAAACAACTGCACCACGACTATAAAAAGCGGCAAATAAAAACAAACCACATTAAACGCGATCCAGCCGGGCTCCGACGGCTGCACAGATCTAACAGAGCAGCCATGATTAAGCATGCATTCATAAACACTCATGCAGATGAACTCGCACACTCACATGACCTTCCACTTCCTCTCATGGCATACTCGGCCGACGCCCGTCCCACTCCCAGGAGCCTCACTCCGGTCCAAATAGGATCCTGATGTGCTGTTAACCCACACTCCCACCCCCTCCCCGCGATCCCTTCAGCCAGAACCGAGGCTGTTAAACGCGGTTTCGCACTCCGCCCCTCGCCTCAGCTGCTGCCCTGCAACGATGACAAGAGGCAGCTGTTGTGGCGGTGAGAGGGTGTGATTGATGCAGTAGGCAGCAACCAGAGCACAGATACATGGGCAGATACTCTGGGGGTGACTTTCAGAATGTACACTCCAAATATGCAAGCGATTGCCAGTTTATCAGCACTTGAATCTGTGGTTGTTGGATTGCTTTGAGCTCATTTGAGAGCATTTGGACACAGGAGCTGCAGCGGAGGACTATGAGATGTTGAGAAGCAGCTGAAGAGTCTGGCGGCAGCTTGATGACCGGAAGATAGCCTCTTGGTCTGGAGATGGCGGCCAGTTTAGACAGCTGGTTTCATGTAACGCTAATAAAAAGTCTTCTCCTTTCACTGACATTTCCCTGTGGAGAGAGGACCCAACTCACAGGGTGTTCAAGCTGATAATGAACACACACACATCCGAGGCGAGTAGGCTCACCTTGTGAAAATGCACGGGCAGTCGAGGGTTTTATTAACTGTGGCTTCATAATAAGCTCGCCTCTGTCTGCCAGGTTCAGCCCGGATAGATAGACTGTGTTGTATATGTGTGAAAGTGTGAGTGACCTCTTTGTCCTTGGCTCAATCCGACGCTGTATTTCTGGCATCTGTTGCTTTCAGCAGAAGCTTAGATTTAGGTGCAAGCTCTCATGTACAGCATATACGTATGTGTGTGTGTGTGTGTTGGTGTGAGAGGTGTTGAGTGAGACGCCCTGTTCCATTTTGTCAGGATGTGTCAGCACCATCATCGCCTTTCTTTTTACCCCTCCAGCCCTCTGTCCTCCACCTCTATCTTCAGCTCTCACCAGGATGGCTTGGTCTTTTTTTAAATTTAGACAAGGTGTTTTTTTCTGAAATAAAGCTCATACTCAGTGTTACGTGCCAGACAGGCTGTACTTGTGTGGGTTTCCTTCCCTCCTGTGTTTCTCTCTTCTCCCTGTCTTCTGCACAGCTAATCAGCAGCTGATCGGTATCTGCCTGTGCACCTGAGTCTGATGGCTGATTGGATCCTCTCACCCTCAGCTGGCCTATCAGCAGCCAGGGTCGACCATAAAGGAGGCACCCAGGAAGTCTTCTCGCTCTCTCTCACCCTGGGCCTGTTGCTGATTGAGGAGCCTGCAATTGACTGCCTTGTTTAGAAGCTCATTCTACTTTGTTCTAACCTTTGTTAATGTGTGTGTGTTGAGAGGTGGGGGAGTTAGCTAAGTCTGGGGTACCCTGTACATTTCTCATCACGTAGATAATGTTAAAACACACTAGGTTACCGGATTGTTTCCACCCCTGTATTCTGTTTTGTCCAGTTCTGAGTAGTTTAGTTAGTGAGGGTTTTATGCTTATTTCTTTTGTTTGGCACAATCTCCGTTGACTCCTCCCACGAAGAGTATTTCTGTTCAATTTATGTTCAGTTCGGCTTAAGAAATAAACCTTTTGTCAACCTTTACTCTGACTCCCTCATAATTATTGGTTGTTGTGTGTTACTGTCTCCAGGTCCCCTAGACCTTAGTGGGGACGTAACACTCTGCTCCTCAGATTTCCTGTCACAAAGGGCTTGTTAACACAAATCTAGCCTTCAGCTGTAATTGGTTTCACAAGTTTGGTTTGCTAGCAATTTATTTCTATTAAAACAACTGACTTCGATTTACATTTTCTCTCCTAATGTTACAAAATGAACTGGCTAAACTGACTAAGCTACCATCACTTGCAAGTCTAACTTTTTACCGTTCTTAAGACTTCAGTTTGGTTTTGTCTGATCCAGTAAGGAAGTACGCTAAGTTTACACGAAACTGTGGTGCTATCATCATCTGACAAGATTGAACAGCAACATGTCTTTCAAGGAACAAACTATTTCTGTTACTCTGGATTAACCACAGCCTTCACTGTCCAATATTATAAAGAGTAACTTGAAAGTAATTCCAATGAACTGTCAACGATGAGGTCTGAGGATCAGCGGGAGCCACCAGGAAAAATATTTCTGGACAGTTATGTCACTTATCTTTTATTTTTACAGTGACGTTCAATGCTCTGAGCAAAACAATATGTATTAGTAATGGGGAAGAAAGATAGTGCATTTAAAAAACGGGGAAACAAATCCAATTCACTCTGAGAGACCTTCCCACGAGTGGTAAAGGAGAACATGTGGGTTTTATGACTGATTTGGGGGAACTGAAGCTGTAATGTTTCAGTGTACAGCTGCTCTTCACTGTGTTCAATACATGTGGGATTGGCAAACTAAATGAGATGCTGGGTCATATCGGATTCTGCTCTCTGCTGCCATCAGGGACTTGTTATGTATCCTAAATGGGTTAAACATATAGGAGCTTCTTGTTATCTCGTCCTCTTTCTGTAACTCCTGGACAGACTCCTCCACTAATTGGGTGTTAGTGTTTATTTTTAACCTGCGAACACACACGCACACACACACGCGCGCGCATCGAAGAAGTATAACGACACACGCACATATTGTCATGTGATGTGGGCCTCGTGATAGTCATGTTGTTATAGGAGACAGGATTTGGAGGGGGATCCTAGGTGTGTGAGTGTGTGTGAAGAGCTGGCGTGCTTTAAATCAAATCCATCGTTCATCAGCAGGACTCACTCTCACTCATCAGGCATGGTAACTTCACACCACCAGCGATACAACCACAACCCATACCCTCTTTTAGCTGCCCCCCCCCCCCCCCTTTTTAGGTCATCCGTTAAAACTGTGGTTTCATGTCCACGATCAAGCGGCGCCGGGGCTCTCATCCCCTCTCAAAACATTGATGGAAGACACAGGTCATGCATGTGTAACGGGATAAGATTTCCATCACGTTCTCTTAACAAAACATACAATAATAACAAGCTAACCTGCAGTATAGGCAGCGTGTTCCCCCTGAAGTCATTGCTGCTTATTGTATCCGTATTGAAGCTGCATGAGGATGTGCTGTCTGTGCTTTTACTCCACTGTCTGGTCTCCATAGAAACTCAGATTTTGAGCACAGAAATCTTGCACTTGCACCACATAAGTTGTGTTTAAACCTGCAGCCTGATGTGAACACTGTGTTTATCTTTTAATAATTAATTGATCATGAAAGGAAGCCCAAAGCAATAAATATCACACAACCAGATCGATTATTTCATGCACCATTGAGGGCTAAAATGCTCTATACAGAAAGCTACACTCAAGAGAGGCGCATAAATCAACATATGAAGTAGCCGTCTCCATTACTTTCTAATATAATCCATAAAAGCTTCCTGAATCCCAAATGTACGGTATTAGTCAGATTACGAGTACTCTCCTTCATTTTTAGCTAAAACCAGACATATTTCGAAATCCTGCTGGGTCTCTTATGTCAGTTCTAGATTATATATAACACATTTAAATATTTCCTCACCTTTTTGTATTTATATATGCAGGTGAAACTGAAGGAGAGATCATGTATCTGCCACAAAGCGGTACATTTGAGAAGTATGATCATTTTGTTAAGAAGGGAAATATATTTCAAACATTACAGTATACAATTCAACTGCAGAGAATTATTCTACAATCACTTTAATAAGTTCATGTTATGTGTTGTAGGCAAAAGCACCAACATCGACTTGTTCCACCATCTCAAATGTGAATATATTGTCCCCTAAGTCTGGCTTTTTGGACAGATGTGACTTCTTTATGATAGCAACATTATAGATTGATTGAAAAAGTCGTCATCATATTGATCAATAATGAAAATAAAGTCAGTTGCAACTTTAATTTATAGCAATGTCATGTGACCTTGCTGTAAAATGGTTGCCCTTTGACATTGGCCAGCCATCAGAAAATGATAGTAAACATTTGTGCAAATAATACCATGTAAATCAGCCACTTGCTTTAACATGATATAACAATAATAGACTATAGTTGGCTGCATATGCACTAATAGGGTTTTGATTTGATATAGGGATAGTGGTGGTCTAATGGATAGTGAGGTGGGCTGAAGATTGGAAGGTTGTGAGTTCAAATCCCGCCAGGAACACCACCACTAGTGTGCCCTTGAGTACGGCACTTAGTCCTTAGTTACTCCAGGGAGAATGTCCCTGTAATTGGTCATTGTAAGTCGCTTTGGATAAAAGCGTCAGCTAAATGAAATGTAATGTAATGATTAGATTTATTTCGAATGCGTAAAAACAATAATACAAAATTGATACAAAAATATTACTGATTGTAAATTATATATAAACAAATCTTAATTACACATCCAAAAAGGGGTTGGAAGAAGTTTACATTTATGTAATCCCACCCCTTCTCCCCAAAACTAAATTATTAACATATATATATATTTTTTCTTTTTCTTAAAGAAATACATTTGTTATTGAAAAACAAACAAAAACATAAAACAACAAGATAATAAATAAACACATACATAAAAGAGGTAAATGGTAATCAAGGGTAAATGTATTTATCACCGAACCTCATGCTGAAGAATAAATACTCCAGAAATGAGCTGAGAACCTAAAATCTCTCCCGCCTGTCACTCTCCGGGAGCCCCCGCCCCGCCTGCCTGTTAACGGGAACTCCCCCTAAGTTCCCCGGTTCTCCTCTCTCTGCTCATTCTCTCCATGAGCTGTCACACACACAGACACACGCACACACATATTCCCACACACACTGAATCATACGGAGTCGTTGCATGTTGGAGCAAACGAGTGAAGGCTACTCTCCGCTGCTCCCCGGTTACCGAAAAGCGGCGTTTTGGTTTTCGTAGTCTGCGGCGAGGCTCGTCGTGACAGAGTTTGGAGACGGCTGAAGGAGCAGTGAGGAGCGGGGGAGGAAAAGGTAAGAGATGGTGTCAAATCTGTGTTTTCTCCTCGCTCTGTTTGGAAACTTTACCGTGTGTGTGCGCGGTGTTCTCCACCTGTATCGTCAGCTGCAGGTTTTTTAAACTAGGGAGTGTTTCTGTAAGGGCGTGCGTGTATCTGTGCGCATTGGAGAGGGGGATCCTCTTGTCGTGTCACAGGAAGTTTGGAGATGGTATCGGACCATTGGAGAGGGCAACCTGCTCACTGGCCAAACTAGCCAAAGACTCATGTGAGTGGAGGCTTAAAGCAAGCTGCTCTTGAAGTAAGCACAGGTAACTTGGTTTGTCAAGTTGAGTCAAGTGCTACATCCAGCCATGTGTTGTTGTCCAGATTCAAGAAGTTGCAGAAGTCTAAGAAGAGAATTGTGATTTGAATCTAAGCACATCAAGTAGAATGTCTTCTGGATATACTTTGAGGAGAGTATTTAAAGGTTATTGGTGTATTAGAAAACCAGGATCATATTAATTTGAGTCTAAAAGCTTGACATCTGACTTTAAATCACAGACGTCACTGTACTGCTTAATAGAACAAAGCAAGTGTATTTATTGAGCACCTTTTTAAACGAAAGCAATTCATAGTTCTCCAGTTTACACAACACAAAGAAAAGCATTTAATGGCATTTAAAAACACAATAAACTCAAACCTAGGTGTGGCTAGCCAACATACTGCCTGTGTGTGTATGGACTTCAACACGCCCACCATTTGTTTGTTTCTGTGTGTATGTGCATATTTATAAATGTGTGTGTGTGCCAAGCTGGTGATATCCTGTCAGATCCTGCTAGGTGGGGGTCAGTCACAGGGTCTCCCCTCTGGAATTCTCCTAGAATAGATGCCACACACACACACACGCACGCACGCACACACGCACGCACACATACTCATTGAGCACATCTTCAGTCTGCTTAATGTCCTTTCTTTAATGATATGTCTGCATCGTTTGCAAGGGTGCTAAGCTCCAAGAATAGAAGGATGATAGCAACTGTGACAAAGTTAGACTGTGCTCTTAGTCACATGCAGTAGTTTAATCATTGAATGCCAGTACCTTCCATGTGCATGTGGGAATATTAGTTGTTCTTTTTATTTGTATTTGTATTTGGTTTAGATAGCTCAAGCGGTGTTGTTATTCAAACCTGGGACTTGACCGCTGATTGGTTATTCTTTTTCTACACCTACTACTACTACTGGACAGTGAATAATAGCAGCAATGAGTCAGAGTATGGCACGTTAGGAGAGCAACAAACCAGTGCTCTCTTCCCTGTGCTGTTCGGATGATGGGTGCTTGTGTGTGTGTGTGTGTGTGTGTGCGTGTGTGTGTGTGTGTGTGTGTCTCTGTGTGAAAGAAGGAGAGAGAGGATCTGGTCTGCTGTAACCTGAGCTCGACTGGACACACTGACTCTTGAAAGGCCACAAAGACAGAACTGCATAAACTGTGGGGAATGTGGACGAGTGAGTGTGAGAGAGTTATAGGTCAAAAACATCCCATTAACCACCAACACATCCATTGACACCATCATAGTGATACACCCAATCAATGACATGGATCAATCTCTTCTGTCCCACTACCAATTATACAACTTAAATGCGAGGTAGGGCTTTATTCTACGATTCTTTCCATTATTGATGATCCTGTGGATATTTTCTGAAGCACAGTTTCGGGATTCCTTTTTTGTGTTGGACTAAAATACTTGTCAGGAAAAAACAGCTATTTCTCCAAATGTGTTGCTGGAGTAAAGGGTTGCTAGTTATTTCTAGGAAGAAATACCCTTAAGTGATTACTCTGAACTGAATGAAAAAAAACGTGTCTTCCAATTAATCGCAATTACGATTTTGGCTTGCAACGATTATGAAAACAACATAATCGAAATACATTTTTTTATTATTTTTTTTAAAATTTAAAAATCATTTAAAAACCCTTTTTATTGGTTTTTCAGTTTGAGTTATACTTAAAGTTCAGGGTAATCAACAGTTTTTTTTTCAATAAATTGATGTTTTCAAAGTAAACTGATAATCGTTTTTAATAATCATATAATTATGGACCCAAATAATCGAGATTATGATTTTTGCCATAATCGAGCAGCCCTACTTCTATATTATAGTTCTTGGTATTGGACAGTGGATGAGATATAGTAAGACATTTGAAGGCATTGTTTTGGATGTTTTGTAGACCTAAAAATGACCTGGTTAATAGACCAAATCATGAAAACATCATTAAATGCCCTTACATAATATTTGTCAGTGTCAATTTAGTTTTTGTATAGACTTTCCAATTAATCAATCATTAAAACAATTGAGGGATTCAATTATATTAAAAAAACCATTAGTTGCAGGCCAAACATGAACCTGTTTTGATTGTTTTCCACCTTATCCTCCCTCCATATATTCACTGTACATTGTACTCATAAGCAGAGTGAGAAAAGGGCATGTGGAAGTGTGATTGCATATGCATGAGAGAAACTAGAAGTGTGAAACATGGCTCAGGGCATCAAATCTCTGTGTAAACTTATCTCTACGGGGAAAATGAGTAAACTCACACTTACAGTTCGCATCCTCCGTCATCCAGGGATCAGCTGTAAGAATGATTTTTCTCTATATAAGGATTTCAGTGCACATCCCGAGCCAGAACTGTCATTCTTGATAACGAAAAACGATGACATTTCATTCAAAGATATCTGCCGCTTCATCAATGTTTAAGGGGCCACTGACATCAATTGAATACCTTTGAAATGACTTAATAATAGCTTCAGTATTTCTCAGTGTTCTTCTTCTCCCCTCTCCTCTTCTTTCTTCTACACATTGCGGAGGAGGTTTTTCTGGCGCTTTTACTTCCAGATAAGTTGACTGATAAGCAACTGTTGCCTTCCAGCTCGAATGGATGGTGTGTGGGCGGATTAGTGGGCGACAGAGTCTGTTTTTTTGCATTTATATGAGCGATGGTTTCTCGCTGTCCCTCACAGATGTGTGTCTTCTCACAGGTGATCGTTGTTCCCATGCTGTGTGTACAACTCTGTGTGTGTGTGCGTGCAGTGGTGTGCATGCACGTGTGATATTAATCTGGGTTTCATCCATTTCTCACATAGGTGTGAAAGAACAGTAAGTGCCTGGCAGAGATTTCCCATTGGAACATATTGGGAATGTCCTGCTGTAATGGAGTAATAGCTGTGGCTGTGGGGTTTAGTGGACTGAGTCACTAAACGTAGACTTACTACACCCTTTTTTATTCATGTTGTGGATCCGTCATGATCTGCCTAAAAGGATCCAAATTAGTACTGGCAAAATTCCTCTATTTTTGGAGTAAATTAAACTGCCGTTTAAAAGCTGTTTTTAGGAGAAAACACAGCAGACATTTGATGGTTTCTCAAATGTGAGGTGTTTAACAATAAGGAGGTAGGGAATCTGTGAGTGCTGTACTTTCAATTATGCATGTAGCACAGTGCAGTATGTTGTCTCTGTTTTCACAAATGTAACTACCTCTGTTGCATTATGGGACATTTGATCTAGTTTAAGAACAAATATTTGGTTCGCCTCTATTAATCTCGTTTTATTTACCTCGCTCTTGAGAAATGGTAGCGTAAAGGTTACAGCAACATAGCCTTCTCTTGTAGTAAGCAACAAAAAAAAACAGTTACATAAATTCAATAGATACAGATGTTATGAATCTGTGAGTGAAATACTAGCACAGACATGCAAGGTAACGTTCAATAGTCAATAAAAGAGTTATATAATATCAAAAGAAAAGAAAAGGAAGCTGTGTTTGAACTAAAATGGACAGACACACACCTCTTTGGTTGAGTCTGGACAACTCCCTCCATACTGTGTTTAACTCTGGCAGACAACTTCTGTGTGTGAATGAGTGTGTGCTTTACGTAAGGGGGTAATAAAAAGATTAACAAAGAAAGGTGCGCATGAAGAGAAGACAGAATCCAGTAAAATACAACATTAAGTTTCATTTTTGGATTAGTTTCTTGTGTAATTATGAGTTACATAAGACCCACACCCTCACTGTTTGTGTGTGTCTGTCTTTCCGTCTGGGTGTGTGAGTGTTGTTTGGGTGTGGTGTGTCTATAATTAAGCCAGCATTAAACTGTGTACCAGGCTGCTATAGAACTTCTCACATTTATGCTTTCTAATTTATTCAGAGTGAGATTTATGAGGCACTCTGCACCCACATGTGTGTGCCTGTCCTTGGTTGTTCAGCGCACAAAAAAGCACACACACCGGCACGCACACACACAGGGACACACAAAAGCTCCGAGTTACTCATCACTGCAGCACAAGGCACTATTGTATTTAGCATGTTCATGGCACTTTTAGTGACACAGTCATTCACATTTCCCAACAGCATATGTGTGTGTGTGTGTGTGTGTGTGTGTGTGTGTGTGTGTGTGTGTGTGTGGTGTGTGTGTGTGTGGGTGGTCGTCTCGTATTCCATGTAACACTGCCGGGTGCTAAAAATGAAGACGTGACAGGGAACGTGTGAGTGTGATAGTGAGAAGTGGGTGTGTGTGTGTTGGGAGGGAGAGGGAGCTGCGTCTTAATAAGCTGAGGTTACACACTCTGCTTGGTTATCCTTTGCCATTAGTGTCAAAACTGATTTTCTAACTTCTCTATCAGATTTGTTTTAGATAAACTCATACTGGTGGCCTTCATATTACAAATTCAAATGAGCAAATAGGGAAATGCATGAAAGGCAGGGCCGTTTCTAGCTTTTTGGGGGCCCTATGCAAGATGCTGTTTGGGGGCCCTAGTTTTAACAGTTTTTTAACTACAATGGGTGGGATTCCGAAGCCTTTAAGATGATCTGTGGAGATGTATCAATCTGTTACACTTTAATTGGAAAACAAGCTAATTTCACGAAAACCAAGCAATTGAAAATTACAAAAAATGATATTAAAAAGGTACTTTTTTTTTTTAGCTATGCTTCAGCCCTCCCGCTTCTACTCATTTTTTTCATCTTTGTGTGTATGAATTACACTTTTTTGTTTTTCGGATGAATAAAAAATAAATAAAAAAACGTTCAGCTTGGGGGCCCCTAGTAGCCGCGGGGGCCCTATGCCCCCGCATAGTCCGCCTATAGGAAGAAACGGCCCTGATAAAAGGTAATACAGCATCAATGCAGGGAGGTTGGGAATTTCCAAGATAGAGAGGAGATACTTCAAAGTTACCCTACAAGCACCTGTTTTTACATGCTGTGGTTTGTGGCTAGCCATAAAAGTGGTATGCTGTTGAAGGAAACAGGTTGAATAGGGTTGATGCATTATCAGTTATGGTGGTAGCCTAAAGCTGACTTGAAGTAGTTGTGGGTGATGTGGGAAGAACTGTTAAAGTTGCACTTTGTTTTTGACAACATTGAGTACCATGTCAAGTTTAATTATGTGCATCTTATCAAGTGACTAAAACAACATCCAAAAGTCTACACATTGTTAAAGAGTAATTCTATTCTAACACCAAGTCTGAGTCTATATGGCCATAGGTGTGACCGTTGTTTCAGTTCTGATAATATTGCAATCACAAAAGTCAATAGCCGCTTTCACACGGAGTACTTTGCCGTACTTAGTGCCCAGCACTTATACCTCATTCACACCAACGCAACTCCGGTTCAAGCCCCGTGCTAGAGCTTTTCAGGTTCAGAACCGGTTCTTCGGTTTAGCTCCGGCTCTTTTCACACCGCCCAGAGTCCAACTAGTGCTGTGTCCTTGCGTAACCGTTTGCGTGCCTGCTTCATAAAGCCAAACCGCGCTGAAACCCCTCACAGCTCACACCGACAACAACAACAATGGCCGATTGTGTTGAAGCGCTACTCGTTTTGGTTTTGCTCTGTCGAAACTAAATGGAAGAAATGGGACGACTTTACTCCCAACTTTACAGTCGTTACATGCTAGTGTTGTCACGATACCAACATTTTGGTTTCGATACCGATACCAAGTCAAGAATTGCGATTCCGATTTATTTTTTCGAAACAGTCTTAAATGTAATTATTGTGCTTTATTTCACACCAGAACCAGAACCACATTGGTAAGTTAGCTAAAAAGATAGCCATATTAGACAGTTATCATTGCCATTAATTGCCTCGGCAAACTACGAAAACGTTCATTTGTCACAAAATAAATTACACAGGTTTGACTTAGATTTGAGGGCATGGGCTGAGCATGATGTAATTATGTTATCTATCACATTCGCTAACCTGTCTGGATGCCGGTCGGCGAGGTGCTTAGCGAAGTTTGATGTGTTAGCTCCCTTGGTTTGCAGGGATCTAAAACATGTCTTACAGACAGGCCTCGTGGTGTCCGTAGGCTTGCCCTCACTGTCAAAGATATAGCTAAATTACTTCCACATTTCGCTTCTGGCGTCTTTTTTGTCAACAAGCCGAGGCGCAGCGGCAGTTGCACTCCCGCTTGCAGCCATGCTTCTCGCTTTCTCACATGCTCTGGCAGCGAGCGCGTGCACGAGAGAGGGGAGGGACTTAGAGCGTGCTTGAGAGGGGAGGGACTGCAGGCACGGCTGCAGTGCAGGGAGTGGAAGCAGAGCGCTGAATACACACGGCTCTTAGTAAAACGGCGCTTTCTTACCGGAGTACTTTTCCCCGTCATTCTTAAAGTATCGATACTAATGAAACGGAGGATTCGTAACGTTTTTAACGGCAGGGTATCGCGGTACCTTTCAAGTATCGGTACACCGTGCAACACTATTACATGCTACATTAAAAACTGCTTTACAATCGTAATCATCAACTTCAACGACGATTCCGATCCCCCCTGCCACCGCCTCGAAGCGTGACGTATGCAGTGCTTTTGCTCTAGCCGGACAATTTTTTGGTGCTTGAAACGAACCGGATTTCGGAGCTAAGAGGCTGCTCCGCTGCGGTGTGAACAGGGAAACCCTTTGCTTTTCAAGCTCCAGCTCCGAACCGGCCCTGAAACACCGTTGGTGTGAATGAGGTATTAGTGCCAGCACTTAGTACCCCCATGGAACTAAGTACAGATCACGGCGTATACTGCCGCCCACAGTCCCCGGCCGGAAGTCCCCGGAGTTGGGGACTGGCTTCAGTAGAAGCTGCTGGGACTCCCAGCAGCTTCTACTGAAGCCTTCCGAGTAAATCGCCAGAACGCCGACACCTCCTCATCTCCACCGGTCCCATGTTTTATTTTGTGTTGCCATAAGTTAGTCTCTCTGCGTTTGTGTGCGGGGCTAATGCTAATAATGCTAATGCCAGCAAATACAATGGCGGCTTCACAAAACTTTTCAGAGTTTTTCGGGGCGTGGTTTGCAATTCGCCCAGCCAATCGAAATTGGTACTTTTTTCACCCCAGGATAGTACCACCTCTCTAGCAGGCATTACAAATGGGGGTAAAAGTTCTCAGAACTAAGTACTCTTTTTGGTGTGAACACAAAATTCCAGGCACTAACGGAACTAAACGGGAAAAGTACTCCGGTGTGAACGCGCCTATTACTGAAATCTGGGGACGCAAGTACGATGGGGCCAGAAACATGAGCAGCAATATGATGACTTTAATCAAATCAAATTTAGTTTAAAATCGGGTAAAATTCACCCCAGAAAATCAATGAAGTTAGAGAAGAAGTAAAGGGAAGTTTAAAAGGGAGATTCATGTATTTTTCATCATTAAAAAGATAATTTAGGACTTCTGCTTCTAATTTGGGGAAATAAAGATTCGACGAGTCTCTGGTTCAGTTGAGATTTGAACAAATAAACCTTGAAAGGATTGGTAATGTCTTCCTGTTTGGAATTGAATCTTGTATAAAACAGTACCTTTGGAAAACGCTGATGTGCTTTAAAGTTGAGTTTCCTGTTAAGTGGCTGTTAAGGAGTTGTGTAAAATGTACTCGCCCACACGTGCAAACAAGCAGACAATGTTTCCTGATTAGCAATAACTGAACTTTATTTGGCAGTGAAACCGAAGTGAGCGCACCTTTTGTCGGCAGTAATCCGTCATTGCTCAGGAAAATTGTGTGCATGCTCACGAACAGTAGGTCAAAGTTGAACCGATGACAAGATGTAGATAATATGTAACTCATTACCTAAGTTCTATGTAATGAAATGTCGGTTGCATGTTTTGGTTTAAAAGAAAGTGTGAGAATTCGAATCCAGTGCACAATGGGGTGATTCATACATGAGTGGGAGGTGGACTTTGCCCGATGGCCTCTTCTAACCACCTTTAACCAATGAGAGATGCACCATGGGAAACAGGAGGAAAGGGAGAATGAAAGGAGAAGGGTGAGAGGGTGAAGATTAGTGAGACGGGGATGAGGAGCCGGACACTTTGATTCACAGATCTCCCATCATCCTCTGCTGCTCATTGACTGGCTCCATTGTGGCTGCGTTAGAGGCGTCCTGATTGGTTGGTTGGCTCTGAATGTCACTGCTTCTCGTCCGTGGACTCTGGAATTTGTGTGTGTGTTTGTGTGCGATGAGTTAATAGCTGTCCATTGAGTGGTTGATTGTGTTCTGTTGTCCACACTGGTTCTCTTTGTCCAGCCTCTACACACACATGTGAATCTGAACCAGGCATTCCTCCAGTGACAGGACACTTGCCAAGAGAGAAAGAGAAGAAAAAGTACTAAGTAACTAACAGTACCATTCATAGTCATGGCAGTGCGGTTCCTCCTGGCCCTGGTTCGAGACATGAATGGGTCTGAGAAGCTAAAAATATTTTACGGCTGCTTTTTATGCTCCTTTTACCCCTCCTGCTTCTTTCATTACTTCTCTCCTCTGTTGTGTTCTCTCACAGTGGAAGCAAAGGAAGCCTGTGCTGCATTAGGATGCTTTTAATAGCGTTTTTTATTGAGTCAGTCTGTGGTTGCAGTTCTTCGAGGTGTAAATGTGTGCAAGTAACCCCTGGGTAAAAAAGCATGGTAAACAGAGGCTGGAGGTTAGAAAGATAGCAAGAAAAGCAGATCACACCCTGCAGGAAAGCTCATGAGTAATCCAAACTTGTGACATCATAATAAAACTGGATGAGCGCTTTTTACCGCCGAGGCAGTGGGGCGTCCTGGCCTGCAACGTCCTGAGCTGTATACCAGACGTGTGGACTAAATGATAGAGGCTAAGGGCTGCTTTTTATTGGTCAGTGTGGCTAGACCATGCGTCTCACTGCCCACCGCAAACCAAGAGGATAGAGACGGAGAAATGGCGGTGGAGAGCAACAATTTGCAGGCGGGAGACATGAAGGTGAAGCGGCAGACACAGAACTCACAGAGAGAGGGAAGTAGAAAGGCAGAGAAGTAGTGGGTAGATTATTTGATCCAACATTAGGAATTCGCTTCACCACCGAAATACCTCCAGTGCAGCATGGGAAACAGGGGGGGGAGACTATTTTCAGGGCCCTGTTTGTTATGCCAGCCAGCATCTCGGGCAGATTGAAGGTTTTGCAGATCGGTAAGTACATTAACATGTGAGATGGGAGGAGGAGGAGGAGGAGAAGGAGGAGGGGGGCAGGAGTTTCTCTCAATGGGGGGGTGAAATGACCTCATTGCACCAGTGTGTGCCCTCTTGTTTCCCTCCCTCTCTCAGTTCAATCCAAACCCATTCAAGCGACTTTATTGGCAAGATAAGATATCTGTGACATTGCCCAGGCTTAAGTGCCTCTCCCTGGTTGGACGAGCAGGAAGTACAGTAGGTTGGTGGTGAGAGAGGAATGACGGTCTTTATCTCGATCAGTAAACACAAGTCAAGGGAGTCCCTACAATGTTTATACTGTGTATTTAACTCACCCACTCCCATGCATACACACTTGGAGGACACACAGTCGCTCACACAAAGACACACACTTGTGTTTAAGGATACGAAGGCCTGCTCACAAAGTCAAGGTCACACTCGCATGTAGGCACACACATGTATGGTTGGACACAGCAGCGGTGTGTGTGGTGGACTGTTGGCAGCCAGTATACGGTGCACTGGTCAGATCCCAGCACACAAGCTCCCTCCTGCCTGCCAGTCTGACCACTAGTGAGTGTGTGTGTGTGTGTGTGTGGCCTAGCATTACTATACTTGTGGGGACCTAAATATGTTTACATAGTCACGTGTGGGGACTCGCCTCCCTCATGGGGACAAAATGGAGGTCCCCATGAGGGGAATCATTAATTTTAGGGTGAAGACTTGGTAAGGTTAGGTTAGGGTTAGGGTAAGGTTAAGGTTAGGGTTAGGGTAAGGTTAAGGGTTAGTTAGGTTAGGCATGTGTTGGTTATGGTTAAGGTTAGGATAAGTCCCCAGGAAATGCATGTTAGTCAATGTAATGTCCCCTGAAGTGATGTATACATGGTGTGTGTGTGTGTGTGTGTGTGTGTGTGCTCTGTATTTTTCTCTCATAGCATTACAGTGCAGTTTAGTAGATATTTTAATGGCTTCTTTCTTTCTGTCTTCCCCCCATCTTTGCTTCTCCACCGCCTCATCGCCCGTTATCTGTCCTCTGCTCAACCAAGTGTTCCTAATCCAAATGATCCATCTTTCTCCTCACAACTTGCACCGATTTAGGTTTGACTGATCATGTCTGTTATAAAGCAAATGACCTTTGTCTTTTCCCCCCACTTTCACAGCATCACTGCAATATGAGGCAGCATACAGCGGCACAAACAGAAAGGAAATGAGAGGGCTATAACATTCAACCTCACGTATCACAGGAACATAGTTTGAGTGTTTATGTATAAAGGAGGGCTTAGTGGTTTGATGTTGATGGCTGTAGCTGATGAAGCAGACTTCATCATAACCAGGAGATGGATAGATTGAGAAAGGCAGTGCAAGCTTAGACGAGGGAAGTGAACAGGTGTAAAGTAAACAGGTCAAGTTGCCCTTGAGCCACACGTCGAGTTGCTCTTTTGCCAGGAGATTAGCTGTGAAGCAGGCCTCCATCGGAAGTGAATGTCCTTCACTGTCTTTCCAACAGAGTTTATTTAACAACACGAGTCACAGCGGACTCTTGAGGACGCTAATTGTGTGACTTTTTCTTCTTACTTTGATCATGGGAAGATGGTTTTGGATGTGTGTGTGTGGCATTGGTATAATAATCCCTCACTTCCCCTAAATGTAAGCGCTACATCCTTGTAGTTTCCATGGCTACAGACACTGCTGGATCGCCGCTGTGAGACATACGTTCACCGACACCAGACGGATGAATGTAACTTCAACCGGTAGTTAGAGCAGAGTCGTGCTGAGAGCTGAGACCCAAGAAATCCTCTAACAAATGTATTTTTTTGTCGTCTCTCTTCTTCTCGTGTGTTGGAATAACATCAGAGACATTTCCGTCTCTACTGTCTGACAGCAAGGCTACAATTTATATCAAATCGTACCAAACATGCAGAACAGTTTTCTGACTTTTAAGTGGATTTGATTTAAAGATCATATGGGTTTGTTGTGATCTGAGCGTGGTTCAGCTCCATCGCACAAAAGCCCAGAAACGTCTTGAAATGTTGTCGGATTCTTCAAAAAGCTCCTAGTTTTCACACCTGCTGCTGCTTCACTTATACGTGTCACTTTCCACTTGTTTGGATATTATTATGAGAATTCACATTCAAATAAAACTGCATCCCTTTTATGTTTTTCTAAACTTTGGAGGAGAGGATGAATTATGTGCAATATTTGCTCACAATAACGGTGTGTCCCTTCCCATTGTCCTTGTGGATGTTGTTTTCAGGAAGCATGTTTATTCACTTAAGCCCAGCTGTTGGGAGAATGCATTCCTTGAGACATTTTGTGAGTTTACTCAAAATTCCCTTGACAGTTTGATGGAAGCATAGCTATCCCTCCCCTTTCTTTATTTTACATCTCTGTTAGCGGCCTGCGACACGGATAAGGACTGAGGACGGGTATGCTTTACTGATTTTTAGGGTTGCAAAATTCCGGGAATTTTCAAAGATGGAAACTTTCCATGGGAATAAACTGGGAATTTTCTAAATTGAAGGTTGGCTCTTCGTAGGGAACTTAAATATAGTTGGGGAAAGTATATTTATAATCTTGACTAAAACAAACAGATGCCATTCAAGTACACGTGAATATCCATGCCATAGCACACAGCTTACTACACACGGCTATTGAGACCACCCCCCCTACAAGCACTGTGCGTTCCTCCATCACATGCACAGATGATTTCTAGAAGACCTGATCACACTTTTGAGACACATTTAAGCCTGTGGACTATACAAAGTAAGTTTTGATGATATTATGGGATAATATATTTATTTAATGTTTAAATTGCAAATATCACATACAAATGTATTCATTTAGTAAGGCAAGGCAAGTTTATTTATATAGCACCTTTCAGCACCAGGCAATTCAAGGTGCTTTACAAAAATGAAAGACATTCAGACAAAGGCATTTAAAATCAGTAAAAGATAATAAAAGAAACATTAAAAAAAACTAAAAATGAAAGACTTTAAGAAAATGGCATTTAAAATCATTCATTAAAAAGAAATGCTAATAAAATAAACATTAAAAGTTACAGTGCAGTCTAAGATATGAATAGTTCAATTCTTTCGGTTCTTGATTTTTAATTTACTCAAAGAACCTCCTTTGGAAATCCGAACATTTAAGTCCAGATTTTTAATTTAGACAGACCGTTTTCACCATGTTTTGCTCGCATGACATCCACAATCGGACCCTCAGGAGGGTGTACTAGCCCCCTACTCTGCTTTGCGTTCCAGTACTAGTACAGTGTATCTCAAAATTTTTCATACCAAGGACCACTTAACCAATAAAAAAACACTCTCGGACCACCTAACTCCCCAAATATCCAATCGTTTACATCGCCTGAAAATGGTACAAACAAGTGGCAACATGTGGGACGAAGGTGTTGCGCTGGGCTATATCACGGGCCGTTTCTCAATGTCGAGTAAACCTGCTGCAGAGCCACTATTTCAAGTATACTACGTCATCGAGTGGCGCCGAAGGACTGTTTAAATGCATGTTAAATGCCCAGCAATCGGCGATACTCGACATAGAGAAACGGCCATGCAATCGAAAGTGAAATTTAAGCTCGCTCGCGAGATATTCCCGCGAGTGCGGAAAACTTAAATTAATTAATTCATTAATTTTAAATATGGAATATTTCCAAAATTCCCCAGCTTAACTTCCCCTGGACATTTACCGGAAACTTGTTCCGCCCCTTTGCAACCCTACTGATTTTACATCACCTTTCTTTCTTTTTCCCCTCTTTTCTCCCTACCTGTGTTCTCCATCTCCTTCATCTCTCTTCTGATCTGTTCAGACACTTTCTTCCTCACTTTCCCCCCCCGTATCTTCTTCCTCTGACTTCTCATCTGTCCAGGTACCGGCCCCCCAGGCGGAAAACACCAGACACTTTAGTGAGTCACTAATCTTTCACGTACAACTGGATTTATGAGTAAAACATTTGTCCATCTTGGGGTTCAAACTCCCCCACTGCACCTTTGCCTCTTTAGAATGCTGGTATAAATATCCTCATGCTTTCCCTACCTTCCAGTGAGAGTGTTATTTCTTTGTGTGTGTCAGAGCCCGGTGCCTGGGAGAGCTAAGATGTGGTAGTTTGATATCATTGGCGCTCTTTCATCAGTGAGGTGATTCTCCTGCTATGTGTTTGAACTGAATCAAAGACAGCCTGTTGTACGGCTGCAGCTGTAGCCACATCACCTGCCCGCTGGATCTACTGGAGCTTTCTCTCCCTCTTTCTTTCCCCCTTTCTGTTCTTTTCTTGCTTTCTTTCTAGCCTTTCTGGGCTTTGTTCATGTTTCCCCCTCGTCTTTCTTTCCCCAAGGGTTTATGAGGTGGGCTTCAGAAACTTAACTCACGCCGACTTCTCTTTCATCTGTTATCAGCCATGTGTCACTCTTTCTTCAGCTTACACTTACTACAGCACGTATTCCTTCTCATATTATATTTCAAACTGTATTGAGAGTTTTTCAAATTCCTTCTTTTTGCTCACGGACAATGTTTGCTTGTTGAGTCTGTGAGTGAGTTTTATTTTAAATGTGATTACCTGTCCTTCATCCCTCAACTTCTATTTATTATATAATAACTGACACCATGCAACACCTTCTTTTATGAAGCAGAACAATTGTTATTGAAAAATAACATTAGGGCAGGGATAGTTGCATCTTCATTTAATGGCCTTCTGAAACTGAATCATTGTCACTTTTATATTAGCATTCTATCTCTATCTGTTGTTCTGAACTTTAAAGCACTTTACCCTTAATGAGTACATATTATGCTCATTTTAGTATTTGGTGTGCTCTGATTAGTTAGCTGGCCGGCTCTATTGTGATTGGTCAACGGCAAAGAGATATCCCACCCCTTAACCAATCACGTACAATGGGGCTGGAGTGCTAGCCAATAGAGAACCGCAGGGACGCGTCCTAAAACCCGGATGTAAACTCCTTCCGGTTCCTTAGTCAACACCAAGGCAATTTCCCATAGGATTTTGGAAAATAGCTGAAATAAGGTCTGTGGTTGAGACACATTTAAGAGACGGATCACGTTTTGTTCAGCCGGATAATCTCCACATGTCTATCTACTTTTATAATTTTATAATCATAAATCTAGTCGCCAGGAGCAAAATGCTAACGTTATGCTATAAACGAACTACAACAGTCACGCCAACGTCACGCCAACTTAAGATCCATATTCAAACATACAGATTCTAAATGGTAGAAGTTGAAGCGTTTGTTTGAACAGTTTGCAGGAGGCAGGACTTGCTTTCAAGCAGAACACGGAGAAAAACAAACTTAGCGGGGGTGTTTACGTGTTCGGTGTAATGACGTAAAACGGCCTCAACAACTTCTGTAGTCCTATTCAGCCACTTGTTAACAACCATTGTTTTTCCGACACGTAAACTCTTCAAAATCACCAGTGGGGTCACTGCTGATGGATTTAATGTCGTAGAACAAAACGTGATCGTCTCTTCAATGCTCTCAGACCTTTATTTGGAGCTATTTTCCAAAACCCTATGGAGAAAACCCATTGCTTTTTGTCGAAGGAACCGGACTTGGTAAAACTTACTTCCGGGTTTTAGGACGCGTCACTGCGGTTCTCCATAGAAGCACAATTGTTACTTGGTGATGTCACTATGTTACATAAGTAAAGAAAGGGGTCCAATGGAGGCTTTTCTGGCAGGGGGGGGGAGTTTCGGAGAGATTTTAGCCTTTGGAGACCAGTTACATGCTCAAAAAGCTCAAAACTGCTTTACCTTTAATTTGTATATCTTTGAATCAATGTCTGTACACTATCTCTCCGTGTTGGAGGTGTTAGCATTTCCGTCTGTCATGGAGAATGAAGCTTAGTCTTTGCTATCGGCAGGTAGCTATCTGTTGGAGTTTAGCTCGAGGAGAGTCAATCTGTTACTCCTGATTATACAACGATAAATATCTGGATCAGCTTGGGAATGCAGGGATCTTATCTTTGCTTGTTTTAGTTTTACATTTCCTCGTGAATTTCCTCCATTCCCTGTTTCGTTCTGCACTTGTTCATGACCTTTTTCCACGTATGCATGAAGTCATAATAAAAAGGATTCAAGAAGGTCATGCATCTTGATTTTTTGAACAATGATTGATGTCTTCCCTCTGTATGAACTATACTCCTGTCTGACAGTGACAGCTCAATATATCTTATTATGAAAAGGAAAGAAACACATGTTTCTACTCATCACTCTCCTAGAGAACAACCTTCTGTTATGTTTAGAAGTTGCACTGTTTTACAATGTCAACATACAGGGTGAAATTACAATCCCTCTCTTTGACCCAGTCTGTACTTTTATGATTGTGTCCGGATTAAAGACTGAGTTTTTTAAAGCATTCATCTCAGAAACGAGCGACAGCACCAAGCTCATGTCGACTACACTGATGTGGCTGGGGTGTGTAATTATACTGTCATTTCATCATCGTAACCTTGTGATTAAACAGTGATTTACTGCTTTATTCGTAGCAACTTAGAGCTATAGAGTTTGACAATAGAGAACAACACAATCCAATGAGAGGCTGCGTGGGCCGAGCTCATGGGAACCAGTGGGGCTTTTAGTGCTGGGACTTTGTTGTTGTTGTTGATAAACTCCCTCCCACAGTGTGAGAGCCAAAACATACAGTGTACACACACACACACACACACACACACACACACAACACACACACACACACACACACACACACACACACACACACACACACACACACACACACACACACACACACACACGGAGAAATCCCTGCTTGAAAACCACTTAACGATGCAGATGGTGAAAATGTAGCATGATTATAATCTCAACTTTCAGGAAACGTACTTTTCATAAACTCATGCACACGCCTCGCATACTTTCTTTCCCTAAAGATTATGTTCACATACAATGAGGAATAGATATACAGTTTGAGTACACACATATATAGATGCACACACACACACACACACACCACACCACACCACCCACACACACACCACACACACACACACAACACACCCCACACACACACACACACACACACACACACACACACACACACACACACACACACACACACTTGAAAGCTGGAATTCAGAGACGTGGAGCGGAGCCAAAAAACACAAGTAGAATAGACGGAGCCTTTTTCTCTCCTCCGTCACCTGCCCTTTCAGTCACACAGGGAATATTTTGGTCGCTTCCTTATTTTCTTGATTCCTCCTCTAGCCTCCTTCGTCCCTCTTCGACGGTGGAGAGCATACGGATATATGTTTTCACTGGGAACCTTATTATATACACCAGTGCTTCCCATTTGTTTGTCACTCCATATGTGTAGGGTAGCAAAATAGTCAAGTGGTTAAGTAAAAGACAAGTAATATGTATGAGAAGTCATTTGGTATTTACAAGCGGGAAAACAAATATAAGAGGAAAGTCTCTTGTGAGGATTTTGTGTTGGAAAACCTCCTATCTGCACACTGAATGAAGAAACAGTATTAAGGACACCTTGCTGATACTCCGTTCATACAATTAACAATTTTTTCCAAATTGTATTTGAACTTTTGGTACTAAAATCTGTTTTATATTCAACTAAATGTAATATCTTTGGACAGTTGGTTAAACAAACCATAACATTTGAAGATTGAGGAAATTGCATTTGGCCTTCTCATGCTAGTTTCTGCCATTTTAAAACAATCTAAAAGTCAGATTAATAGCGGATGACAATAGCTGAAGGCCTACATTAAATTAAATGTTGCAACAGTCCAATCCTGTTTGTTTCTGTTGCATCCTAAAAAGACATGTGCATGAGACATGAGATGCACTTGGGTAAAATGATTAAGTGGCACATTTCCTGGCATGCATTGGCACAAAGGGACCAAGGAGGTGAGGAGAGGAGTGTTAAGACTCACCCTCTGGCAAGTCGGGCTTTTAGAGAGACTGTGACAGTGAGAGTAGGTATCCATCATTTAGGCTGAATCAGGGGAATGCGTGCTACTCTACCCGCGGGCATCAGGACTTTAAATATAGAGGCCGTACACTTCCCTCTGTACACCCTCCTCCTATGGATGCAACATACACCTACAGCCCATTCATCACACTGTCCGACTGTTTTCCCATAATTCCTGTCGAACGAATCTTAAATCTGCCTTGTTGTCACGATGAGAAGCGATGATGATGGATTGCAAATTAGAAGGGGTAAAACGAGAAGCCTTTCACTGAACAGAGACTTTGAGGTGAAGGGATGACTAATGTTTACTTTTGTTCGCCTCTTTTCTTTCTCCCTCCTCTTGCTCGGTCTTTTGTCCACGTGGATGTGAGGAGTTCTGAGGAAAAGGTGTTTTTAGCCTGTGGAGTTTTTTAGATTTTCTCCTCAAAATGTCAAAGTCTCTCCCTCCTTCCTTTCTGTCTCACTAAGCATGATAGACTTCCTCAAATCCACTCTTTTAAGTCTGAATATCTCCTCTGCTGAAACCCAAGTCTTAATCCCAAACAGTGAGCTTGTCACTGGGAGAAAAAAAAGAGAATCTAGGAGATGGGAAGCTTTTAAAGAAACGGACGAATGACTGATGAAACGAGCGAGTATTTCCCGAAAGATGAAACAATCTCTGGACTTAACTTGACACAAAGGCCCCAAGCTTTTTGAATAGATCATTATAACCAGAAGCTCCTCTTTTGACTTTGTAATGAGGTTTTTCGGGAAAGCTGCTCTTTATTGGCTGACTGAGGGTCGGAGATGGGGTGAAGTCTGTTTCCCAGAGGTTTAACGACTCCTGACTTCAAAGACCAAACACAGTCACACCGTCACTGCTGCTGGAGGAGCCAAATCCACAGGGATCACAACAAGTGTGTTTTTCCAGTGCTGGGAAAGTACGTTCTCCAGATTGTTCATGTGAAAGGGCCCCTTGAAGTCAGATGGCAGGTATACAGTTAAATAAGTAACCATGGGCTTGATGCTCTTGTTTTCTGAGTACTGAACTTGTCGGGAAAATGGACTATATTCAGATATCAGTGTTCATTATCTGCCACCAGTTTCATCTGTTGCAAGCAGGTGCCAATGTGCTGGTTGGATATAGGACATAAACAAGACAAAGGACACTTAATGCAACATAAAGGTCTGAATAACGCGTTAACGCAAAAAAAATGAACGCCACTAATTATTTTAACGCGATTAACGCATGTGTATTTGTTGTCCTCCGCCGCCCCGTAGCTTGAGAGCGCATCGACTTTAAAATACCATCTACAAGCAAATGCTGACAGCTCCGCTCCTGCCGTCAGCTTGCGGCAGACCACACTTCCACGCTCACCGGCAGGCACCGACTGGCCATCGGGAGGTCCGGGAGGGTGTGTGTATGTGTGGCCCGAGCGAGCGAGAGAGAGACCTTAGGTGTATTGTTGTTGCAACATGATCGCAGCGTCCAGGCAGCTCCCGTTCGAGCATATGCCTTGAGTTGCACATAGCTCCAACGATCCATCTCACACGCACACACATGCACACACACACACACACACACACACACACACACACGCACACGCACTTTGTATTATTGTATGAGAGGTTCCAGGTTGAATTGAGGCGAATATTTGTAATGTTCAGGTTGTTGTGTTTAATATTCATGAGAATATTTCTCATTGTTGAAATGATAATAAACATTTGCATAAAGCATATTTGTCCACTCATATGTTGATAAGAGTATTAAAAACTTGAAAAATATTCCTCTAAGGTAAATTTAGAACAGATCAAAAATAGATTAACTATGGACATCATGCGATTAATCGCGATTAAATATTTTAATCGACTGACAGCCCTATTCTGAACACATTCTTATTAATCTTAATTTAATATTTGACAAAATAATTGATTAAACTTAAGTGCCACGAATTTGATAATCACACGTTGGTTTGAGATTTTCTTTAAAGTTCAGTTAAATTCTCTAATTCCAGTTTTTTAAATGTGATCATCTTTGGTTTGTTTACTTTTCTTTGACAGGGAACTGAATATCTTTGAGTTGGGATCAAACAAGACATTTTAAGGACGTCATCATCAGGTTTAAGAAACGGATATATACTTTATCCCAAAAATGTCACATCTAGTAGTAATACTATAAGTATTCACGGTGTAATCTATGATGAAAATAATTGTTAGTTGAAGCTCAAACTCAGTAAATGTTCCTTTTCAAGCATTCAAATATGAACAATTTGTGTGGGAGTTGAGAAACTCTCTGCACCAAAAACGTGTGAGTATAGGTGTCAGTGTTTGTGGCCGAATGCATCTTACAGTGTGTGTGTGTGTGAGACGGCAAACAGATGTGAGACTAAGACATGGAAGACTTGGCAGGAGACAAGATGACTGTCTGCCTTCCCCTGGCTGCCAGGAGCTCAGTAACTCTGACTGGAAAACTGGGAATCATGTTATATGGAACACACACACACACACACACACACACACACACACACACACACACACACACACACACACACACACACACACACACACACACACACACACACCACACACACACACACACATTTACATGTAGAGTATTTACTGGCAGTTAATGCAGTACACACGCCTATGACATGATATATTCCCCTCTCAACTTTTATGGGAACACACACACACACACACACACACACACACACACACACACACACAGTGAGCCAATGACACGTCCCTGGAGCATATGGGATGATGTCATACCTGATGCATGAGGGATTTGAGGCAGACTTAGGAGATTTGTGTGTGGCTTCTTCAGAGTGTGTGTGTGTGTGTGTGTGTGTGTGTGTGTGTGTGTGTGTGTGTGTTGCACTTCTCCAGATAAGGCAGGGCTGTTGGCCTCCCACTGACCTACCTAACACAGCCTCATACTGCCAAGCATCTCATTCTTCACATTGACACAGGAGTTATGATGATAAAATGCAGTTCATCCAGGTTACCCCACTCATCTCCCTTAGCTCCTTGAGTAGATTTATAGTCTTACAGTACATTTACTTATTATTTTGTATATAAATGTAGTTTCCCCCCCCATAAATGTCATAAGCTTGGCACCTATATTAGACACAACAAAATATTTTTTTACATATAGTATCTGAGTAGGTCTTGCATGGTGCATTGCTTCAGGATTTAAACTAAAGCTAAATCGCCTTCGAGGTGTCGAGGTGACTGCCATTGGACTAAAAAGCAGCTCCAGATCGTTTGTTTTTTCATCCTTTTCCTAACGTCTGCAGTTGCTTTGACTTTAACTGCATAATTATGTAGCATTTCAAAAGGGGCTTTACTGTATATTATATAAATGATTGTACTTTGACTAGTGACTTTACACGGTCAATTACTTGTGATCCAGTGATAGCCCATAATTGACATCGCTGTTGGCCTGCCTGTGTGTGTGTGTGTGTGTGTGTGTGTGTCTTGCCAGAGCTATTGGTCAGTGTGTTAGCATGATAAATTGTGACAGTAGTGAGTGTGATGGTCCAGGCTTGCAGCAAGAAAGAGTCATAGTTACAGTCTAGTGCCTTTGAACTGCTGCTGTAATGAGGGAATGTTCTTTTCTAAGCCTAACCCAAGGGAGGGTGTGTGTGTGTGGTGTGTGTGTGTGTGGTGTGTGTGTGTTGTGTGTGTGTGTGTGTGTGTGTGTTGTGTCTGTGTGTGTGTGTGTGTGTGGTGTGTGTGTGTGTGTGTGTGTCTGCGGTGACTCATACGTGCTGCAGCCATTGTCTTTGTACTCTTGACATGTTGGCCTTAACCAAAAGTCTTATGTTTCTCTCAGCCTCCAGGTGAAGAAAACAAACCAGGAAGAAACTGTGTGTGTGTGTGTGTGTGTGTGTGTGTGTGTGTGAAAATATGTAGCCCCAGGTTAGATAGTTTCCTTATATACAAAGCAGTCTCACATGAGGTCATTCTGCCCGTTCCACTTTGTACGCTTTCGGCTACAAGACTGGGCAACCTGTCAAGAAACTATGTCTGTGTGCACATGTGTGTGAGTGTGGGATGACAGCAGAGGTAGCCCCCCCCCCCCCTCTCTCTGTTAAGTCCTGGTTTGACATTATGGAGTCTAATAAGCCATTCTGGAGTCAGCTCATGTAGTAAATCCTTGCTTTTTTGCTGCCATATTACAAACAGATGTACACACACTCGACACACACACCTCACACACACTTTAGATGCACGTAAATGCAGACTGCAGCTATATTTGGAATCCAGAAAAAACACTCTCCTTTCCTTCCTATGTTTGCTTGAATGTTTGAAGAGACCATCCCAGTTTCCAACCTGTTCGGACAGACAAGATCTTTTAATTATGTCCTAATAATCTCAATTAATTTTTATGCTGACACTTTATTTCATTCTCCTTTCTTGTTAGTTTTTCCACTCACTTTACTGCCCTCCTTCTCTATTTTTTCTCTTTCAACTGTTGCTTCCTAATTGGATTGAGAGCTTTGACACCTTTGTGTTGACGCTGTATCAGCAAAAAGCTTTCTGTGTGTCTTCCATGTTTTATCTCTAATTTCCTCCCTGTTGCTCAGGGTTCAAAAGCTATTCTGTAATCCATCTCTGTTTGTAAAGTTAACTTCCATCTAGTTGTGTTATTGGCTGTGTTTGAGCCATATATAGTCTATGGTTTGAACGAGCAGCTCTTGGCCAGTAACACACCATGAGTTTAACTTGATTCTCATGCATTTTTCTCTACATTTGTGCACATGCATGCACGCAAATTCATGTATTTTATATCCCACACTAAGCTGCTTCTTATTAGGAAAGTCTAGACCTGAACCCTGGGCTTGTTGCTGCAGCGCCACAGCTACATGCTCGGCTAAACCCACATCCAAGCTGGAGCCTGTATGCACTTGGCAAACACTGAGGGTTTATGGGTAAGGGCATAAAAAAAACTCTGCTGGTGTGCGCTGATGTCTCAAACAGATGAAATTTAAATGTCGAGGAAAGAACGAGCGAAAGGAGGAGAGGAGATATGTCGGTATTAAACTCTCAGGGTCCCGAGGGGGGTGTAATTCACAGTGTGGATCAAGCTTAAGAGGTGTAATTAAGAGGTGACGGATGAAAGAAGAGGAGGGTTTGGGAATAAAATCAAATCTGAGTGCAGAAACGTAAAGGATAAGAGGGAAGATTTTGGTGGTTGCTCGTGGACAAAAAGGTGTGAACATGTCCCCGTCCCTTTGGATCAGGTTGTGTGTGTGACGCACTCGGAGACAGCGAGACATTTGGCCCATGAGATAAAAGGCAGGCGGACACTCGACCATGAGCAGCGACCAAAGACACGTCCAAGAATAGACTCTAAACACTGGGGAAGAAAATAACCCAGTTACAGCGGATGTGTGTGTGTGAGAGGCAGATTTGTGTTTACCATGTGTGTTTGTACCAATCGTTTTATTTATAGTGTGAACTTGGCTTTTAAATGACTCTTGCTTTCATCCCTAGCTGTAATGAATCCAATAAACCGTTTTTAATATCAATTGATTATTCATGTTGTGATTTTACTGTTCCCACTCATTCTCCTTCAGCTGAGGCTGTGAGAAGCAACACGTTTAAATAGGAGGAAGGGTGGAGAGGTGAGGGAGAGGTGAGGGGAGTCCAGTTTTATGATCTTGTTTGGACGTAGGGTTGTAAATATCCACCTAACTGGCTTAAAGTGACAGCTGCTCCCACAGACTGTCATAGCTGGTCCTGCTGAACACTAAAACAAGGTTTAAAAAGCAGACCAAAAATAAAAAGTATAGATTTCAAAATCAAAGGTCTGGTTACATGACATCGCCCCTGACTTAATGGTTAACTGACTTAACATTATGAATAGTCTAAGAGAAATGCAAGAACCAGACACTGAGTAAAGGTCCTCGAGGTAGAGGAAACCACCAACAGTATTAGATTGCTGTTGAGACCATTTTGACCGAATCTACCATACCAACTGACTCACATCATGGAAATCCGGATGAGGGGTTCATCGGTCAGCAAAAAGCAGCGGTCTGAGGTGTGCAGAAATGCAGGTCTAAGCATTAAAGTAATAGTAAATAATGTATCCGTCACATGTGGTTGTTTTATCAAAGGGTATTGAAAGAAAATGACGTTTGTTTAATGGATTGAAGATGAAACACTCGGTCAACCCATCGACAGTGTCATTAAATAAGCAAAAGTGCCAATCGATGCCGAATGATCCTTTGTTCCAGATTTTGAAAATGGAGCATTTGTGGTTTCTATTTGTTTTATATCATAACATATCTTCTTTTGGCTGGGTACCAGATGCAGCGAGCATATGTCTTCCTTTTTCAACAGAGTGGTGTCACACTGGGGAACAGCCTTCTGTTAAATATGCTATAAATAGGTGTACATATATTTGGTTTTATTTGCAGTAAGAAGGTCGTTTAAGATTTACTTGTTTTGCTTTCAATGTCTTTTTACATTCTAGGACCATGCTGGAAATATGTGCTAAAATAATGTTTGGCTTCATTTATCCATCCATCCATCCATCCATCCATCTTCTTCCGCTTATCCGTGGTCGGGTCGCGGGGGTAGCAGTTCCAGCAGAGAGCCCCAAACTTCCTTTTCCCTGGCGACATCAACCAGCTCTGACTGGGGGATCCCAAGGCGCTCCCAGGCCAGCGAAGAGATTAATCCCTCCACCTGGTCCTAGGTCTACCCCTTGGTCTCTTCCCAGCTGGACGTGCCTGGAACACCTCCCTAGGGAGGCGCCCAGGTGGCATCCTAACTAGGTGCCCGAACCACCTCAACTGGCTCCTTTCGACGCGAAGGAGGAGCGGCTCAACTCCGAGTCCCTCCCGAATGACCGAACTTCTCACCTTATCCCTAAGGGAGACACCAGCCACCCTGCGGAGAAAACCCATCTCGGCCGCTTGTATCCGCGACTCGTTCTTTCGGTCATGACCCATCCTTCATGACCATAGGTGAGGGTAGGAACGAAAATGGCCCGGTAGACAGAGAGCTTTGCCTTCTGGCTCAGCTCCCTTTCGTCACAACGGTGCGGTAAAGCGACTGCAGTACCGCTCCCGCTGCTCCGATTCTCCGGCCCATCTCACGCTCCATTGTTCCCTCACTCGAGAACAAAACCCGAGATACTTGAACTCCTTCACTTGGGGTAAGGACTCATTCCCTACTTGGAGTGGACAATCCATCGGTTTCCTGCTGAGAACCATGGCCTCAGATTTGGAGGTGCTGATCCTCATCCCAGCCGCTTCACACTCGGTTGCGAACCGATCCAGTGAGTGCTGAAGGTCGCAGACCGATGAAGCCATCAGAACCACATCATCTGCAAAAAGCAGATGATGGGAAAGTTTACTCTAAGGTACTCGAAAGGAGGGTCAGGCCGATTGTCGAACCTCAGATTGAGGCTTCATTTATATATGTGTATATATAAGGAAATAATGTCAGGCGTAGAAGAAGCATATACATCTGACTAATGTAATTGCTAATATAATTACCATGCTAAAAAAATAATCGTATAATGAAATGATCATTAGGTGCATTTGGATTATGGCATTCCTCTGCTCTGGCTCGAACCGACGTGATTGGTCGAGATTTTAAGGCTGCAGTGGGGATGACGAACACGCCGCACCACAAAGTCCTGATTTAGATGTGGTTGTGTGTGTGTGTGTGTGGTGTGTGTGTGTGTGTGTGTGTGTGTGTGTGTGTGTGTGTGTGTGTGCGCGTGCGTGCTGTGTACTGTGATAAGGAACGGTGAGTCAGTGGAGGTTTGGAACACGATGACTCTCCTCACCGTCTCCGTGACGATGGGGCCATGGCGACAGGGGTTTGCGGTTAGAAACCCTAATCTGCTCCTCATATGACCCTCTGATGGACAGGGACAGCAGTCACACACACACACACACACACACACACACACACACAGCTCTCAGACTAGTTAGTCTAGCTTGCGCTCTCCAGTCTAAACATGCTCTTATATGGATTGTTGTTAAAATCTGGAGAACTCTACTTTCTTTCTTTATAAACACATATTCCTGCTGCCTACATGTAACAGCCCAGTCAGCACAAACATGTCTCAAAGACGGTGTGTTTGGACGTACAGGAGACTTTTTCTGGGAAGTGAAAATGACATGTTTTGTATACGTCTTCCGTTGACATTGTATATACTGTGTGTCACTGATGAGACGTCTTTAAGAAGCTACTTCTGGACGTCTAGACTACATTTACTGAGAGGCCAGAAGTGTTAATGATGTGGACTCTGGACTAGAAGACCCCTATAAGACAGCAATACTGCATGCTCCTTTTTCACATATCCATACTACATAGACACTTTAAATATCCTTCGTAAGGATAGCTTGGAATGACTAAAAAACAACAGACAAAAAATGTACCTAAAATATTTTCAACTTTATCAACCTTGGTATGCTTGTAAATATACTGATATTTGCGTCATTCCCTTAGAATTACTGTTATTTAAAACACAATTCACTGGATTTTATCATACAATCTGTTACGTATGTTATTAGTTATATTTATGCTTATGTAAAGATTAAGAAATAAATGCGAGGGAAGAAACTTGCTTCCGTTCTCCTTGAAGGCTGCAGTAGTTTAATGTATTTTTGCAGCGTTGAGTTTGACCTCTTTAAGATGTTACTGATTCACCAAATGAGAAAGTCGTTGGAAACTGAAAGGCAGGCAGTTGACGATATCTGTCATGACAGTGCCTGCTCCATCTCTTCCTCCTCTGTAGTGTGTTCGTGTGTGTGTACACAAATATTTATGCTGTCATTTCACAGCCACACCTGCAGAATACATTTGCACTTAACCGTCTGCTCGATCCATCATCAGCTGCTGGTGGGCAGACCCGTCATCTTGTCACTTTGCTGCTTATTTCCACGGCCGTTTGACAAGTGTGTGACTGTGTCTGTGTATTGCAATTTCTTTTGAGCGCACATTACTTTGAATGATGTCCGTTAGTGGAGCACTGAGGTATGTGAGGAATGTCTGTTTCCAGAACGTTTTGGAAAAAGCCACTGAGCTCTGACCAGCAGTGGGTCTGGTTCTGGCTCCATGTTGTCTTGGTCTACTTTCCTTCCTTTTTGGGCTCTAAGTGGGCCTGAAAACTCAACACTTCAATATGAGTTGTGTTCTACCCTTTCTGCTGGTCATAATAGCTATTTTTCATAATGATAAATCTTCACCAGATAACTCTCTGCTGTTAAACAAATGAGATTGCCTCACTTTACAGTTGGGCTATTTTAGATAAGTGTTTCTTTACTACCTGTAGATAATCTATAACAGGGGTGCCCACACTTTTTCAGCTTGGGAGCTTGTAAAATGACCAAGCCCAAAAAGATCTACCTATAGGGGCCTGCCCAATCTGTGTCGCGAGCGCGAGGGGGGGGGGGTGCTAGTGGACTAAACGGCGGATAAACTGTGGCGCGTAAACTAATTGCAGCGCATAATAGTGCACAGCATTTGCGCTTCAGATGAGGAGGTGAGACCCCCTCATAACGGCATGAACCCGTCGGCACAATACAACTCAGACTGGCTTACCTGTACGTCAATCAAGTGGCAAATGCCATAGTAAGGATTGATGATTTTTTAAGGTCACCGTGATCTCACTAAACCAGCTCTATTAATAGTAAATGATTTGTGAGATAATAATGAACTTATTGAATGATATGGATGTAAAGTGCATCTTGTCCGGTTGGTGGAGTTAAACCGAAAGGCAGTCATTCTAGTTCTGAGTGTGTTTTGGTCGGATTGTGTTTGTCATTCTGTGTGTTTACTGGGACTTGATGGTGTCCTCATGTCGAGAGAAATACGATATCTGATTGTGAATCCGTAGGTTTTCTTTGCCAGGTTTCGGCAGGTTAGAAGAATGCATGTAATAAAAAATATCTCTTGTTCCGCTGCATTGATTTAGATCTTAATCCGACACTGTTAAAGGAGTGAAATGCCTAATTGCATTGCAGCCGCAGTACCATTTCAAAAGATGAGAGGGATCAGCGGACAAAAACTGATTTGTAAATCCTCAACTGAACAGGTTATTGAAGCGTGCATTGAAACACCGACTGATCTGTGACTGATCTGTTGAAAAGAACTCAACAGCAATCAAGTTCTCATTTATCACACATTTATTTCACTGATTTGGCTCATTAACTTTCAGCACACCGTTCCGAACACAGAACTCATTTCCATCTACTTTATTTCCTCGACTCCAAAAGTGAAGGTATAAAATATGCCTTTTTATTTGCGTATTTTTAAGTCCAAATCTCCTTGTTTTTTTTAGATGTGTGTGCATTGAACCCCCTCTTGTTGTTGGAAGATGTTCGGTTGGCGCTGGTGGCCTTTGGGTCTGTATTGTCGATGGTAGCAGAAATAAACTGTTAACCGACTGAATCCAGGTCAGCTGTCGTTGCACATTACATTAGATTTATGTGTGTGTCCTGTTGTCTTCTGTGCCAACGTGTGTGTGTGTGTGTGTGGTGTGTGTGTGTGTGTGTGTGTGTGTGTGATGTCCTACATGTTGGTCTCCATGGGCATTAGCAGAACACAGTTGCAATGACATCACCCAAAATGTGTTTTTTATTTTATTAATTAGCAGCCGTGTGAAGAAGACTAGGTCATAGTAAGCTCCAGGCAAGGCAGTTAAGACAGATGGTGTGTGTGTGTGTGTGTTTATTTATGTTTGCACATTGGTGTCTGCTTCTGCATGCTTAATTTCACATGTATGTGTAGGAATTAAGTGCAGACAGAAGTTTATCTTGATTGTGTGTGTGTGTGTGTGTGTGTGTGTGTGTGTGTGTGTGTGTGTGTGTGTGTGTGTGGTGTGTGTGTGTTGTCAGGACTGCCTGTTAGCCTTATAAGGCCAAGCTTTTAAAACCAGGAAACATTTAAGGATAAGAAAAGATGTGAGTCACTATTTTCCCTCATCTGCTCAGAAGCACAAAAACATCCTCTTCTCTGCCCTTAATACCTTCCTAAGGGGATATACACAGTGTGTGTGTTAGTGTGTGTGTTTCCATGTGTCCAGTAGTCCTCCAAGTTCCTCTTTGTTCCTAATGAGGTGGTGAGCTATTCACACACAGCCAACTTTCCTGAGAGATGTGAAGAGCGCAGGAGGACAGCTGGTTGTGGATCTGTGGAGGGGCTCGCGTGCCATATCAGTGTAAAGTGCAACGAGTTAGAGAGGAGGACATCATTAATAACGTGAAGCAGAGAGATGTGTACTGGAGAGAGGAGGGAGTGTGAGAAATATCCAAAGGAGAAGAGATACACACAGCTGAAAGGCAGAGAGTGGAACAAAGCATAATTTGTTGACATTTTAAAAGCTGGTACAAGTTGGTTTTTACATTCTGCCTTTATGAGCCGATTATCAAAATGGTTAGCTATACTTTTACATGACTACAGTAAGTGTTGCAGCTCTAAATGGATGTCTGCATGATTGCACGTGACCTTCTCTACATTTCAGGAATACTATTTTTCACTGCCTCTAC